>CM039596.1:11206045-11250663 GCA_022457205.1 Saccharum spontaneum | reverse complement strand
AGACCTTTCTAGGCTGAATTGACTGCTACATTTTAACTTTCTTTATTTGGTCTCGCTTTTTGCAAAATTAATTGACTGCTACCTTCATCTTGGCTCCCTTTGGTATAACATTTGGAAGATTTCAGATTTTTATCAAGTACTCCCTCTGTCCCAAATTATAAATCTCTTTGATATTTTTAGTACATCCAGTTTGCCATGTATAACGTATGTCGATGTACCAAAATTAACTCAAAGCGACTTAATAGCAGTTGGGTTCTCGCCTCTATTTGGTCTAACATTTGCAAGAGTCAAGATATTTATCAGGTACTCCCAATGTCCTAAATTACAGGTCGCTTTAATTTTTTTTTGGTACATGCAATTTGCTTTGTATCTACTCCCTCTGTCTCAAATTATGCTATCACTTTTGGTTTTCATGCCATAAATTTAACTCGATTTGTAAAAAATGCGTACAACATTTGTATAAAAAAACTAGATTAAGTGCAACATTTTCAAGATTAACAACTGAACTTTATTGCATCTGTGTAATAGCTAGGGTAATATTCTCTAGACTTATTTAACCACACATATTGATTTGAAAGGTCGCTTGTTCACATGACTGCTATATTATCATGTGCTAAGACATACTAGGTATGTTTAGTAATGATGACCTAGTTTGAGTGGCCTATTTTTTTTGTGAATATTAAGTGGGCTAATATACTACTACATCTCTGTTTATCTAGCGTTTTGGTTTATCAATTATCTGTTCATGCAATCATGCTTTACACCTCAACGTGAACTGTATAGAGACACTCCTGCACTGAAGCAATCCTCTCCGAAAAAACAATGGAAGTCTCTCTTTTTGGTTTATCAATTAATCTCAAATTTGATTGATTATATAAAAACACTAATATTATAATGCATAATAATATAATATATTATTGTAATAAACCTCTTTTAACAATCAGGATGGGCAAGAAGGCTCGACCGGTTATTTATATATGTAGTATATATATAGACCTAGGCCTTGTTTAGCTGCCACCTAAATTCCAAGTTTTTTCACTTTCTCTCTATCACATCAATTTTTGGACGCATGAATGGAACATTAAATGTTAGTAAAAAAATAACTAATTACACAGTTTAGTAGTAAATCATGAGACGAATCTTTTAAGCCTAATTAATTTATGATTAGATACTAATTGTTAAATACAAACGAAAGTGCTACAGTAGCTGGAGTTTGAAAAGTTTTGCAATCTAAACAGGCCCTAATAGGGATGCTGCTACAAATGTTTGATACTGTTCTTTGACGTCGAAAAGACCCAATCATTTCTATTCCACCCTGCAATTGCGTTGTCACATCGTGGCCACGCGCCATGACCCCAACCACGGCTGCTACAAATAAAAAGTACGTACTCCCCACAGGTTGAAGTTTGTATAGACTGATCATTGAACTAGGTCTTGTTTAGGTGTCTTTAAAATTCTAAAATTTTATTTTTTGTTCCATTACATTGAATCTTTGATATATGCATGGAGCATTAAATATAGATAAAAAATAATTAATTACACAATTTGGTTGTAAAGCACGAGATGAATCTTTTGAGCTAAATTAGTTCATAATGGGACACTAGTTGCTAAATACAAACAAAATGCTACAGTAATCAAATTCCAAAAGTTTTTGCATCTAAACACCCTCCTGGTACGATTGCATCTACTATAAGAAGGATATTTATATAAGAAATTATTTCAATAGTGCTGACAGCAAGAGCGACTGACTGGTGTGTGTAGCAGAGATAGCGCCGTGGTGGGCCCCTCCTTTACTTGTCATGTTTTTTCGTTGACATCTATTTATACTTTATGCATAGTATTTTGATTCAATGTACTTTCACTGTTTCTAAAACAATATTTAAGAGAAGCTAATTATATTATTTTTGGACTAATTATCTTGTCATATATATATTTTTAAGGGGTTGTCATATAGATTTTAAAGCATATGTAGTATTTATACACCTATACCCCATCCGTCCCAAAATAAGTGTTGTTCTCGCTTCCAGATGAGTCAAACATTTTTAACTTTGTCCAAATATATAAGAAAAATAATAATTATTATAGTACATAATTAATCATTAGATGTATCCTTGTTCCTATTTTCATAATAAACTTAATTGAAGATACAAATGTTGCTAATATTTATTAAAATCCACTCAAACTTTAAAAAGTTGGACCTGCACAAAAACCATAGCGACACTTATTTTAGGACAAAGGAAGTACGCATTTTAGAACATCACAACAGTACCATCCATAAGCTCATTGTACACTCTCTATTCCAAAATAAGTACACATCACGTAATTTGAGAAGTCAAACAAATGTCAAATTTAACTACGTAGATTTATATAAAATAATATTAACGTTTGTACCTCTAAATAGGATTGGCATACAAATATATGATATGACTAATCTAATGTAATTATTTGATAATATAAATCGTAGTATTTTTATGTAGATTTGGTCAAACTTAAGTTTGTTTGACTCGTAGAAGTATGAGATATGTATTTATTTTTGTACTGTGGGTGTACTGCCTCCGCTACAAAATAAGTGTCTTTCTCGCTTCCCACGAAAACAATAACAACACTTATTTGTAATAAACCGAGTATTTTAGAACATCAGATTAGTACGACCCATGTGCTTGTTGTAGTACCTGTGTCCCAAAAATAAGTACACATCACAAACTTCGAGAAGTCAAACAAATCACAATAACACCCGTAACTCTAAATAGCATTAGTATAAAAAAGATATGATATGATTAATCTAATGATAATCATTTGATATTTTAGATCTTAGTATTTTTTATGTAGATTTGGTCAAACTTAAGTTTGCTTGACTCCTAAAAGTACGAGACATGCATTTATTTTGGTATTTTTGTACTATGGGTGTACTGCCTTCGCCACAAAATAAGTGGCTTTCTCGCTTCCCAATGAGTCAAAAGTTTTTAACCCTTGACCAAATATATATAAAATATTAGTAATTATAGTACATAATTAGCATCATTAGATAGATCATTGAATTTGTTTTCATAATAAAGTTAAATGGAGATAGAAGCTAATGTTTTTTTATAAACCCACTCAGATTTAAAAATGTTTGACCACCACAAAAACCATAATGACACTTATTTTGGGACAAAAGGGATATTTTAGAACATCACATCAATACCATCTATTACCTCATTATACTCCCCCTGTTACAACATATGTACACATTGCACACATCCAGAAGTCATTAAAATTTGTACCTCTAAATAGAATTAGTATAAAAATATATGATATAATTAATCTCATGATAATTATTTGATATTATAAAACTTAGTATTTTTTATGTAGATTTGCCTATCTTAAGTTTGTTTGACTCATAAAAGTACGTGATATGCATTTATTTTGGTACCATGGGTGTAGTCCATCCGTCGCAAAATATTAATAATAATAGTACATAATTAGTATCATTCGATAGATCATTCAATCTATTTTCATAATAAACTTAATTGGAGATACAAATTGTGCTAATATTTTCTATAAATCCAGTCAAACTTAAAAAAGTTTGACCGGCATGAAAACCATAACGACAGTTATTTGTGATAAACGGAGTATTTTAGAACATCACATTAGTACGATCCATGTGCTCGTTGTAGTACCTGTGTCCAAAATAAGTACATATCGCAAACTTCAAGAAGTCAAACAAATCACATTAACACCTGTAACTCTAAATTGCATTAGTATAAAAAGATATGATATGATTAATCTAATGATAATCATTTGATATTTTAGATCTTAGTATTTTTATGTAGATTTGGTCGAACTTAAGTTTGCTTGACTCCTAAAAGTACGAGATATGCATTTATTTTGGTACTGAGTTATGCATTTATTTTGGTACTATGGGTGTACTCTCTATGTCCCAAAATAAGTGTCGTTCTCGCTTTTCAAGGAGTTAAATGTTTTAAATTTTGACTAAATACATATAAGAAAATATTAGTAACTATAGCATATAATTAGTATCATTAGGTAGATCATTGAATCTATTTTCATAATAAACTTAATTTGAGATACAAATGATGCTAATATTTTTTATAAATCCAGTTGAACTTAAAAAAGTTTGACTGGCACGAAAACCATAGTGACAATTATTTATGACAAAGGGAGTATTTTAATAGTACATTACATTAGTACCATTCATGAGATCATTGTACTCCCTGTGTTCCAAAATAAATACACATCACTACTTCAAGAAGTCAAACCACTCAAGTTAGCAAAGTTACCAATGGAAATTTTCAAGTCTACGTGCGGTATAGTTATTTCTTATATGCTGATAGATTTGCTTTTCAGCTTTGTGTTGAGGGCCATAGCTCTATGTTGAAGACCTTGTAGTAATTTGTATGTGTACACTCTATACGAATTTCACGGTTCTCCTTGAGCATTTAATCTACTTTGGTCTTTTTTGTGTCATTGGAGCTTTCGCTTTGATCACAATGTAGGTAAGCTACTTGTTTGTTTTGAAAGCACAATTACTTCATATAAGTTTTAAATTCATGATAGATTCCAATTAAACATTTATCATTATGTTAGTTTATGTCTAAAGTTTATATCTGATGAGAGGTGGAACTGTTATTTTAGTTAACATTTATACTTGAAAATTTTCCTTTCTATATCCATTTTTCATACTTGGAAATTTTTTATTCGTATTTGTGCTATAGTTATTTATTTATTTATTCTTATGTATTTTTATTTCAAGGAAACAGTGCTATTTTTAATTGCATTTTGAATATAGCATTTAGACCACTAGTTAAAAGATTATAGAAAATATATTAGAATGGAAATCCAAAGTATTTTATTTTTAACTAGAAAGTGTATGCTGGTACTTGTGCTCAGTCCTTGGAAAGATTGGTACTTCTGCTACTTCTGCTCAGTCCTTGGAAAGATGTAATGCTTGTGCTAAGTGAGTATTTGAGTGGTCACGCTTGTGCTTACACAGGCAACTATTTAAGCTGTAGCTTTTTTTTTTGTGTTCGCGCTTGTGCTACCAGATGGTTACTTTGCTCATTTCATCTATTGATTGACAACTAAAGTGTCGATGAAAGATGCTACAAGTCGAGAATTATTTTATACCCAAATTCTAAGATAAAACACCTGAAGTCTCATATGAACCCAGTGGCTACACTTCCACTATTCAGGACTTGTAAAGTAAATTCATGGCCACTATTTTCGAAAGCTGAACACATGAAATTTCACGTGACCCTAGTGGCTGCACTTTCACTCTGCAAAACTTGTAGAATAAATTCATGGCCACTTCTTTTTGTTCATTCGTGCGATGGTTTTGGCAAAAGAAAATGTATATTATCAAGGAAAAATTAATGTAATAAAATGAGCAGCAAAAAAAATCCTGGCTGTAATTTTTTTGTCAGCCTAATCTGCAAATTTACTACGATTCTAGGTACATGTATAAATTTTTTACCCAAAAGAACCTCAGTATGTGTCAATCTTGCCGGGTTTAGACCACCTAGCATGACAATAACAAGGGCAACAGGGCTGCTCAACATATTTGGAGCAAAATTCAGCAGTCCACAGATTTGGAGCAAACTTCTCTTCGCTTCTTGATCCTCCAAGGCACCTAAAGTCCAAAATCTAGCAGCCCACTGCAAAAATTCAGACGACCAAGAAGAAGAAAATTTGTAGTGAATTTCACTTCATCGAAATATGAAAATTATATGTGAAGACCTGAACAGAAGTGTTCATAATTTCATATCTCATACAGTCATAGTCTACCTGCAGCCTAAAGAAGATGAAACAAGGCCCAGCCATATGATGAATAAAAAAAGATACAATTACGGAAAAAACCTTCAATCCAACATAACAATTAAGTCTTAGGTACATTAGTGGAACAATACACTAAAAAGTTACATAAACATATCTACAATGTTTTCTTTTACAATTTATAAATCTAGTTTCACTCCAACCATTAGACAGGCTGTTCAAAGTAATGATTGGCAAATATTAGCTTATTCAGTCATGACCTGTTGAAGAAAAGAGAATAGAACTCCCATAAATATCAAGCACTGTAGCTACAAGAGAGACAAAAATATCATCCAGAATAGATTTGTAAAGCCAAATTTTAAATCACGACGCATGCTATGTACAACAAACTTTAGACCTCATCCAGACAAAATATAAAATAAACACAGCATGGCCACAGTGACACAGGCACACAGCGATTGTAGTATTACGGATAATGGAGGGCGAAACATTATTAGTTTATTACCTTGCTCGAAGGGGATCTAACATTGACATGTAGAAAATTGAAAAATACTAGTGGTACAAACCGGGAGATTCAGATCAGGCGGCAGGAGATTAAAAAATGACAAGTTCAACATGATAGCATTGACACCAACAGACACAAATCAGCTGTGCCAAGTTTATTTTGAAAGAAAAGCTGTAGCAAGCTATGAGGACCAAGGAAGCAAGATCCCAAACCTGATTTGTATCATAGATATCAGTATTAATAGAAATCAAATTTTGAACAAACCTGTACCGCCTATAGGCAGATCTGGGCGAGAGCGGTACGGAAAAGTATTCAGGCCAGGAGATTAAAAACAAGCAGATTCAGCGCCGGTGCGGCCGGAGCAAATGTCGGCGGTGCGGCGCGTTGGCTCCATGGCGCTTGCTTGTCCAGGCGCCATGCGGCGCAGCGACTCCTCTAGGTCGCCGTCGGAGACGCCGCCGTGTGCTAATGCTGCGGCGTAGTGAAGTAGAGGGATGAATGCGGCTTGGCTGCGAGCTGGAGGTGGCTGCTACGGCGTGCTAGCGAGTTGGAGGAGGCCGGTGCGGCGTCGGAGCCGGCGACGGCGACGGCGACCCTCTGTTTCCTCGCTGGGAATAGAAGGAAGTGAGAGAAACAAAAAGGAAATAAAAAATTGGAGAGGAGAGCGTCGGCAAGATTGCGGTTCGAATCCGGGAGAGCGCCAGGTCGCACCGTTCAGACACTAATAAAATAATGTGTGTGTGGTACTGTACTTGGGTATACAAAAGTACAGTATGTGACAGTGTATTCCAGTTGTATTCGTTTACATTCCAGTTGAAATAAAGGTAGCACGAATCACGAGAAAGTTCATCTGACGGCTGCATGCGACAGAGCACATGCCCGGCAGAGCAAAATAAACTTTCTCTAAGAACGCAGCCGCCATTGGTGACCTCCATTTGTTACCTTCGCCCGTTCGCCTTGTGTGGAGATGCTGAGGCGGCTTGGTCATGGCTGTTGGTCCAACGCGTCGACCCTGGGCCTTCTCAGATGACGACGCTCCACTCTCGTTGGTGTACGATCCGTCAGTGATCATCTCGTTTCAGGTTCCGGCGACATGGATCCCGCCAGCTCTGCCTCGCCGGCCGCCACCAACGCACGTTGGGCAATGCTGAACTATCTCGTCCTCCGCCGGGATGAATCCATCGTCGCCGACGCCAAGACCGTGGCGGATTGCCGCACCTCCGCTTTCGGTGGCGGACAGCTCCGCTTTTCCATGGTCCCCGCGGCGCCGCCAGAGAGCTCTTTCCTCTACTACGACTGGACGGGTACCGCCGAGCACGACCCCCGGCAGTTTGGAGTCATGGCGGCCCACGGCGACTCCGTACTCTTGCAAGCTATCTGCACGGGCGAGTGCTTCGTGTACAGAGCAGGCGATGCCACGAGGCCGCCATCGCTGTCCCAGCTGCTCCCTGCCCGCGATCTTCCTTCAGTGGGTGGCGTCCGGCGGGGGAACCAACTCCAAGCAACCGCACGCCGCGCGAGGAGAACACAGGACTCCTACGGCGCGGCGAGGACGAGCTCCTTGTGGCTCAGCTCGAGGTGACGGCGCCGAGTGCGGATGCGGACACGTTCTTGGCCGAGGTGTGGGTGCTCCACGCGGGCAGGCGCGAGTGGGAGCTCAAGCCGGCGACACCCATCATCCTCGACGACGACGAGGGTGACAGTGCCGTCAAACGAGACAAACTGAGGCGGTGGTCGTGGCACTGGTACATGGGCGGTAAGGTCGTCCCCGTCAGCAACAGGTTCCTGTGCTGGGTCGACTACAACCGCGGCTTCGTCCTCTTGTGCGACATGGCGGAGGAGCGTAGCAGGCTCCGGTACGTGCCGCTGCCTGTGGTGCCCCCTCCATGGACGCACTTCTACGAGGACGGCAGGCGCCCGGAGATCGAGTATTCTCGGGACATATGCGGCGTCGGCGTTGGCGTGTTGAAGCTGGTCAGCATTGACCTCCGCTGCTGCTGCTGCGCGCGGTCGACCAATGCCTTCTTGGTGACCACCTGGACCCTGGCCCTGAACAAGGACGACGACGGGCCAATGGCATGGGTCAAGGACGCCGCGCTCGACTGCGAGGAGCTCTGGGCGCTGCCGGGCTACGACGGCCTCCCGCGCGTGCCTCCAACGTGCCCTGTCGTGAGCTTGGACAACCCAGACGTCGTCTGCTTCAGCGTCGGTGAGATCGAGTTCGACAGCTCCGGGAAAACGAAGATATGGATGGTCGAGGTCGACATGAGGAAGAAGGCGTTGCTGTCCGTCGTCGTCCGCTACACCTGCTATCCACACAACTTCGATCCTCATTTGCCGGTAAAACTTCACTACTAAACGGTCAGCGCCTGGTAGAAAATAAATTCGAATAAGAAATGCGGGCTAGTTCTTAGCAATTTTTTGAATTTATAGTTCACGGAGTTACGTCAGATCTAAACATCTTTCATCTGGCATCTTGAACCTGAACTCGTATGCTTATTGCGATATTTGAAAATTTATTAGTTGTTTATATACAAGTTAATTACATGGGCCAATTTAATTTCTGCCCTCATTTCGACCTCTAAATGCTCATTTGCCCCTCTTTTTCAGACTTTGCATGTTTGCCTCCATTTTTTGAATCTGAATTTTTGCACTACCCCCATTCTGTTAACTGAGACTAACGGTGTGTGTATAAGTGTACAAACTACAAAGACATATTTTCCCTTGGTACGAATGACACTAGAATCCAGTAGCCTTCATCATATAGTAAGCAATAGATTAGAGGTCAAAGTCATATTTACGCATCATATACATAGAATGGTTCACATGCCCAGATCACATCTAGAATGGTTTACATGTCCAGATCACGTTAGACCAAAATAACGGCACTATATGCCAATATGACATGTCCAGATCACATCTCAATATCAAAATAATGACACCGTATATATGCCAATATAACATGTCCAGATCACATCTTGAGACCAAAATAATGGCACTAATTGCCAAGATGACATGTCCGGGTGACTAGTCATTACATATCCAAACAAATGGTCATGTTCAAGCATCAAACAAAGCGAAGCCTTGAAACACTTCTTCCTCTGATGGCAGTGTTCCTCCCATCTGAGTGCGGGCCAAGGCAACGGAGGGAGACAGTCAAGAGGTGGAAGACGACTTCAGGGGGAATATTGTCTATTCATGCTCCTTTCTCTCTTCTAACAACGAAAATGAATATGTTAATGGCTACGGTATCCTATGGTAAACAACCTTATTTTCATAATGGTACTGGACCAATTACCGAGCTGACAGTGTTCAACGGCAAATTTCACATTTGTGCAGTGTCCCTAAGCAATTGCCAACCTTAAATCGTAAGCCTAGCCTTGCTGCAGTTGGGGAAAAAGATAAGTGACATTCTTGGATAGCGCAAAAAATTCCAATAAGAGGAAACCTTAAATGGTCAGCCCGGACGCTCTAGGCCCGCGTCCAAACGCAGCTCCCCGCGCCCTATGCCTACTCCGTGCTGCATGCCCGACCCACTCGAATTCCCCGTCACTCGAATGACTTGCCCCACCCATATCGCCCGCCCTCGCGCAGGCCCACGTCGCCCGAACATCACCAACATCGAGAAGAGGAGGAGACACCGAGCAGAAGGCGAGGAGGAAGATGCAACACCCGATTTGCTTTTGAAACATCCAAATGAAACATTTGTAACATACGTTCGAAATAGTTAAAACAATTGCAACATACGTCTGAAACACTTGTAAAAACACCTGAAAAATGCTTGAAAAAGCCATTGTAAAATATATATAACATCCAAATAATAAAACACATACAACATGTGTGCGAAACACATGCAATATCTAGATAAACACACTTGCAAATATACTTTTAAAAAAAGAGATGAAACATTTAGAACAGATGCTTGCAACATAAGTGTATAGCTATTGCAACATATACAACATCTCGATCTAGTTTTGCAACATCCATATGAAACACTTGCAACATACCTCTAAAACATATGAAATACTTGAAACATTCACTTGCAATATGCGCTTTTAATCGCAACATCTACTTGCCGCTTGGACGAATGGAAGCTCATCAATGTGGAGCTCGGCGCCAGCTCGGAGCTCGATGGCGCGGAGTCACGCGGGGGGATGCCAGTGGGCGAGCAGCTGGGTGCAGCCTCGACGAGCGGCTGCGCGCTCCCTGCAACAGGACGGGCGGGCATGGTCTCCGCGCGCGAGGCGCCCCCATGATGTGCCGGAGAAGGGGAGGCGGCGGGCGTGCGACGTCGGGAGCCTACTGCTGATGCTGCTTCTCCTCCGTCGGCGGCGGGGAAGGAGAAGGGGTGGCGAGTGCGGGGGCGCTGGCGGCAACGCGGAGCCGGGGCGGAGGAGGGAGAGGAGCAGGAGCAGGGAGGAGAGCGAGGCTAGGAGAGCACGGTTAGCAGCACCGGAATGGGGAATTGGCATGCTATTTTTTAGATGGAGAAGCCTTGATGGGAGCACTAGGGGAGCAGGCATATTGGGCAGAATGGGCGCAGACGGCGCGGACGGGAGTGGGGAATCCACATCTGTCTGTCCGGACGCTGTGAGGAGAGCATTATTGAACCTTAAATCACCAGAGTGCAGTTTAACTTTGCTCTAATCTAATTATTACAAGGTGAATGACTCATTACTCGTTTGGAAGATAATAGTTTGATGGGCCGAGGCCCGAGAGCATAAACAGGCTGTTTAGATGGGCTGGAGGTGTGTATGGCTTCCACAGGTGTAGCCCAAGAGATATTGAACCCTTCCTCGAGAGAGAGAGAGAGAGAGATTGAACCCATTCTGCTAAAAAAAATGATATTGAACCCATCAGATAGGAATGATCGGTAGATATTACCTAGGGCTAATTTTGTTAAAAAAAAAAGAAAACTAGGGCGAGTATCGCAGCCGCCATTCGTGTGAATCGTGACCTCCACCAGTGAGCTTCACCTTTTACCAAGATGCTGAGACGGCTTGGTTGTTGGTCCAACGCGTCGAGCTTGAGCCTTGTCAGATGCCGACGCTCCACTCTCGTTGCTGTACGATCCGTCAGTCGTCATCTCATTGCTGGTTCCGGCGACATGGAATCCACCTCCGCCTTGCCAACCGCAGCCGCCGACCCACGCTGGGCGATGCTGAATCTCGCCTGCCGCTGGGATGAATCCATCCTCCCGGACGCCAAGACCGTGGCGGATTGCCGCACCTCCGCTTTCGGTGGCGGACAGCTCCGTGTCTCCTTGAGCCTCGCGCCGCCGCCCGAGAGCTCTTTCCTCTACTACGACTGGACGGGCAGCGCAGAGCTCGCTCCCGACCAGGAGTTTCGAGTCATGGCGGCGCACGACGACTCCGTCCTCTTGGTCGCTCGCTACACGGGCGCCTGCTTCGTGTACAGAGCAGGCACTGCCACGAGGTCGCCATCGTTGTCCCAGCTGCTCCCTGCCCGCGATGTCCCTCCAGTAGGAGGAGGCGCCCGCCGCCGGGAACCAAGCGACCGCATGCTGTGCAAGGAGAACACAGGTGTGCTGCGACGCAGCGAGGACGAACTCCTTGTGGCTCAGCTCGAGTTGACGTCGAGTAGTTGGGACTCGTTCTTGGCCGAGGTGTGGGTGCTCCACGTCGGCAGGCGCGAGTGGGAGCTCAAGCCGGCGGTACCCATCGTCCTCGTCGACGAGGGCGACGGTGCTTGCAAAGGAGAAAAACCGAGGCCGTGGTCGTGGAACCGCCAGTACATGGGCGATAAGGTCGTCCCCGTCGGCGACAGGTTCCTGTGTTGGGTCGACTACAGCCAAGGCTACGTCTTCCTTTGCGACATGGCAGAGGAGCGTCCCAGCAGGCTCCGTTACGTGCCGCTGCCCGTGGTGCCCCCTCCATGGACGGACCACTACGAGGACGGCAGGCGCCCGGAGATCGAGCATTCTCGGGACGTATGCGGCGTCGTCGGCGCGTTGAAGTTCGTTAGCATTGACCTCCGCTGCTGCTGCTGCGCGCGGTCGAGCAATGCCTTCTTGGTGACCACCTGGACTCTGGCGCTCAGGACGGACGACGGGCCAATAGCGTGGGTCAAGGACGCCGCCCTCGACTGCGAGGAGCTCTGGGCGCTGCCGGGCTGCGACGGCCTCCCGCGCGTGCATCCAACGTGCCCTGTCGTGAGCTTGGACAACCCCGACGTCGTCTGCTTCAGCGTCGATGACATCGAGTTCGAAAGCTTCGGGGAAAGGAAGGTATGGATGGTCGAGGTCGACATGAGGAAGAAGGCGTTGCTGTCCCTGTCCGTCGTCCGCTGCACCGGCTTTGGTCCACACTACATAAACCCTCATTTGCAGGTAAAGCTTCAGTACTAAACGGTCAGCTAGCGCCTGGTAGAAAATAAATTCGAATAAGAAATTTGTGCTAGATTCTAGCAATTTTTTTGAATTTATTTCAGGGAATTCCGTCAGATCTAATAAACATCTTTATCTGGCATCCTGAACCTGAACTACTACGCTTATATTGCTTGATATCTGGAATTTCAGTTGGTTATAAGTTAATTTGGAGTTTCAGGAACGGCACAGGTTCTAGCAACGCTGTTGCTGAATAAACCGATCGAGCATACTACCTTTGTCCAAAAATATTTGATGTTTTAGGTTTGGGCACGGGGATTAAGAAATAGTGAAAAGGTGTAACGCACATAAAACAAGAAGTAGAGAGACAGAGAGAAATAGATATAGAGATGTAATGGGAAAAGAAAAAAAGATGGATTTGGAGAAGAGAAAGGTGTAATGGAAAGTGAGAATGACAACAATTTTGAGAATGCTATAAGGTTAAGTATTTTGGGAAGGAGGGAGTATGTGAGAAGGAAGAGAGGCAGAGCAGGATGATTGGCCTCTACTATTGCCGCGTTTGACTCCCAAACGTAGGGGCATTGACCGCCGCCTTTACTTTCTTGATTATCTGGCCATAGCTGCCCATATACCGTTGCGTACGAGATTTTTGACAATGTTTTGCACAGTCGGATGCCAACTTGAACCTCCAAATGAGCATGTCATACGTTAAAGCCAGTCCTTCTCTACATGCGAGAGATTCAACAATTTCCGCGTCTACTATTCCTTTCAACACAAATGTTGATGCTCTCAAGAACGTCCCACCTGCATCTCAGGCAACCGTAGTCACTGCCACCATGCTCGAGTTCTTTGAGGTTGCCACATCAACATTAATTTTGGCAAAACCCCGCTAGAGGTGGGATCCACCTTGAACCCTGAAATTTACCTGGATGCATGTTACCTGGGCTAGCTCGGTTTCATCATCTCTAGCTTTGAAATGAATTTCTCCACAAAATAATGCGTGGATAACGGGCTTTGGAAGATATTCTTGTGGAGGGCCTTCCGACGTGCATGCCAAATTGCCCACAATCTCACTGCCACCTTTCTGAACTCGTCATTTGTTATCTTTTTATCACATCAGTAATCCAACCTAGGGCATCATCATGTTGAATGATCTAGCACATCTCTGATATCCTCACGTTCCAAGACCCAAATAAATTCACCTCGACATATTACAGCCATGTAAAGAGTGCTTCCATGAGTTCAAATCCCCGCATATGCCACAAAGGTTGTTTGGGGCTATGCTCCTTCTACGGCGAACATCTCCTGTTCGGATAGAATGGCGATTGGCGAGCTAATTGCCATAGAAACATGCAGATCTTGGATGGGACTTTTACTCTCCACCAAAGGTCAACCCACTCTTTAATTTCGCACGTGTGTAGTGTGTTTGCGTTGCCTTGTTGTGTACCAGCATTCTATAGGCTAATTTGATCGAAAAAATTCCAGTCCGCTCATAGTGCCAGGCCTAGAATTCCTCCCTTTCATTGGTACTTGGAGGAATATTTTCAATGATATCGATGTCCATGGGAGTAAAGAGCATCTCCAGTTTGTTTTTTTAAATAGATAGATACTAAATCCGTTCCAAATTATAGTTCATTTTACTTTTTTAACCCTAAATTTGACCTCTCGTCTTATTCAAAAATTTGTGTAAAATATCAATTCTTTTGTTGTGGCTTGCTTTATTAATAAAAGTTCTTCAAGAATAACTATGTTTGCACAAATTTTTTTGAATAAGACGAGTGGTCAAACTTGGAGTCAAAAAGTTAAACGAAATATAATTTGGAACGGAGGAAGTAGATAGATAGATAGATAGATAGATAGATAGAAAGAAAGAAAGAAAGATAGATGGGCTAGGCATCAACAAATTGTTTAGATGGGCTGAACTTGTTGGACGCATGTGTGTCTTCCAGGGTTCTAGCCCAAGTGACATTTCATTCTAGCAGCAAACCTTACAAAAAAAACGACCCTTAGCAGCTTAGGACTAGGAGTAATAACTAGGGTATTTTTTTTTCTTAGGAAAAAGCTTGGACGGAGGCGAATAATGCAGCCGCCATTCGTGTCCTGTTAGCTTCACCTTCAGCTTGTGCGAAGAAAGATGCTGAGGCGGCTTGGTCAGGGTTGTTGGTCCAACGCGTCAACCTTGGGAGTACTTCTCAGATGCCGACGCTCCACTCCTGTTGGGGCACGATCCATCAGCTGTCGCATTGCAGGTTCCGGCGGCAGCGGCGGCGACGTGGAAGCGAGGGAACCTTCTGCCGCGCCGGTGGCCCACGGCTGCCCACGCTGGGCGATGCTGAACAGCCTCGTCCATGGCATGGATGAATCCAACGTCGCAGACGCAAGACCGTGGCGGACTACTGCACCTCCTGGGGCAAGCAGCTCCGTGTCGCCTTGAGCCTCGCGCCGCCGCCGGAGAGCTCCTTCCTCTGCTACGACTACGACTGGGCGGGCACCGCTAAGACCGTGCTTTTCCGAGACCTAGAGGTTCGACTCATCGCGGCCCACAGCGACTCCATCCTACTGCAGACGTGTCGCCATGCCGACAGTGTCGCGGTCGACTACTTCATATACAGAGCAGGCGGCGCCACGAGGCCGCCATCGCTGTCCCAGAGCTCCCCGCCCGCGACGTCCCCACGGAGGTCGAGCGCCGCATGAAGGACTACCGCCTGAAACCCAGGGACCGCCTGCTGTGCCAGCAGAACACGGGGCTCCTGCGACGCCGACGCGGCGAGGAAGAAGACGCCCATGTGGCTCAGCTCGAGTTGACGGCGAGTCGTCGGACTCGTCGTCGTCCTCGTGCGGCGGCGGACACGTTCTTGGCCGAGGCGTGCGTGCACCGCGTCGGCACTCGGCAGCATGCGCGGGTGGGATCTGACCAGGCCCGCGGCGCCAATCCTGCTCGGCAAAGGCGACGAGCTGATGGCGCCCTGGCAACAAATCTGCGGCAAGGTCTTCCCCGTCGGTGACCGGTTCCTGTGCTGGGTCGACTATTTCTACGACAGCGGAAGCATCCTCCTGTTCTACATGGCGGAGGCGGCGGTGGAGTGCCCTAAGCTCCGACTCCTTCCGCTTCCCGGGGTGCCGCCCCCCAGATGGTTCTCATATTATCATTCCCAGGGCATGAGCGGCGCGGGCGACGGCGCCGACGCGGTGATCAGGCTCGTCAGCATCGTCCCCCGCTGCTGCTGCGGCGGCCCCGGCTTGAGTAATTGCGCGTGGTCGTCCGCCCCCGCCCCCGCCTACAAGTTCATGGTGACCACCTGGACCTTGGCCCTGGGGACGAGGAGGACGGACGAAGACGACGGGCCAATGGCGGCGTGGGTACAGGACGCCTCGCTTGACTGCGAGGAGCTCTGGGCGTTCCCGGGCTACGAGGGCCTCCCGCGCGTGCTTCCAGACTCCAGAGTACCCCGTCGTGAGCCCGGACAACCCCGATGTCGTCTGCTTCGGCGTCTGTGACACCAAGTCAGACAACTGTCTCAAGAGGAAGGCATGGATGGTCGAGGTCGACATGAGGAAGAAGGCGCTGCTGTCTGTCGTCCGCTGCACCTGCTTTTCTGGGGTCATGGCGCCTCATTTCCCGATAAAGCTTCAGCGCTAAACGGCAACACATGGTAGAAAAGGAACCCGGCCGAATAAAATAAGAAATTTGCATTGTTGGGCGAGTTATTAGCATTTTCTGAAATTTCACTTTACGGCATTACAGCAGATCTATCGAAAGATAATCTATCATATCTCCAAGTTGCACGCATATTGGTATTTTGAAATTTCAGCAGCTGGTTACTCTCTGCAATTAGTGCAATAGAAACGTCTATATACTCCCTCCATTTCTATTATTATTCATTTATTCGTATCGCTTTGGTCAAATTGAGGTTAAACTTTTAGAACTTCGGCTATCCTAGCTTCGAAAAACATTTAATTCGAAGACACAAAGTCACTGTGTCTATTTTTAAACTTGAGTTATTTGGATTTGTATCATTACAATTTTATAAGTTTAGAGAGATATTGTTACTATTAGCCTATTATGAGGCACACCAGTACAGTTCTCCGTTTCTTTGAAATATGCCATGGTGTATGTCTGGGAAGGACTTGGGCCCAACTGCACTGGTGACAACGTATTTTCATAGGGATGAATTTTCTGTTTCCTTCATGTGGAAAATGGTTCACAACAACCAACGCTGACCGGACTCTCTCACTCTATTCCTCCTCTCGTCCAACGCCATTCGTGGTACCCATTCGCCACAGCCGTGGTCCGCATCCACGGAAGCTGCCTCCAGGCAACGGGCGAGCACCTTGAGGGCCTTGGCCGTAGGTGGTGAAAGGGAGAAGGTAGGCAAAGGGGAAGGCGATGGAGAAGAACATGTCAATGCGTTTGACGTACTCGCGTCGGATGCTCTTGGTCCAAGGCTCGGGCTTGATGCTGAGCTAGACGGTGAGGTTGAAAGTGATCTTCTTGGCCTCGTCGAGGAGGCGCTCGGCGGCGGTGCCGGGCCGGCCCTAGTCCCGCATGGTGGCAAGGACGAGGCGTTCGATGTGTGCTAGCAGCGGTGGTGAGGCCGGGTGCCCTAGACGGGTGAGCATGAGCGAGTGGAGGTGCTTATGCACAGGGTCGGTGGTGAGGAGCAGCGAGCGCAGGCCCAATAGCGTGGCAATGGAGGACGGATAGCTGCAGTTGACGTCATGATGAGGCGCAACATCTCCCCGATGAGCGGTTACCCCCATGGTGCCCAGCACAGTCACCCAGTTAGATGATGAATTCAACATCTTGAACTGGTGGCATAAACACAAACTTGCATATTTAGTCCTTTATATCTTAGCTAAAGACATGCCTATTTCAACCATATCTTCAAAGTCTACTTTTTGTACAACAGGTAGGAACATCAAGGAGCAATGGAGGAGGCTGAAGCCTAAAACAGTAGAGATGATCACCCTCACCAAGGACTAGGAGGCTATAGAAGGAAGGATTCAGCACATGGTGGAGGATAAGGAACTTGAAGAAAGCTTTGAATCACTTTATCTTGATGACTGATTTATGTAATGGTTCTGTAATATTATTGACTTGGATTGCTATTATGACATTAAACTATGAGCTTGGAGCCGGGCTGTACTCTTTTCCTGTCTAGGGTTTTGTCACGAGGTGTAAGTTTTTACCTGGACAAGTTCTTATTGAGGTGACCATTGCACTAAAGCTCCTAATTGATTTTGTATTTTGTGATCTATGGCTGTGCTGTGATATGTGAGATGAGTTCTATCTTGTGTCTTTTGTCATTTTTGTGATCTGTGGCTGTGTATGTACTAATCTTTGAAAAAAGATTTGATCATGTGTAACTTTGATCTATCTATGAGTTTTGTCCATGTCAAGCTTATGACCCTAGTAGATAAGACCTTCAGCCAAAGGACCTCTAGCTTGACTGGTTAGATGGCTCCGGCAGCACATTCAGGTCTTGAGTTTGATTCGATTCCCCACGAGGATGAATTTCAGGTTTGAGGGTAAAAAAAATCCCCTCGTCTGTCCCACACCAAAGGACAGGTATGTGGTCGTCCCGTCTCACGGGGATACATGTGCCACTGTATATGGATGGAACCGGGGTTCAAGGGATTTCCCAAGCTGCGTGAGAAGTTCTTTTTTAATGAAATACCGGTGGAGACGTCTCACCCCTCGTGGCTCGATTTTTTTTAAGGTATAAGACCTTCTTCTATGTGCATCGTTTGGAAGATAGTTAGATGGGCCGGAGGGAACCAACAAGTTGGTTACTAGATGGGCTGGACCCGTGTGTGGCTTCCGAAGTTCTAGAAGGAGAGAAGCTAATCTAGTAATTCTTCCAAGCTACTCCCTCCATCCCAAATTATAAGACGTTTGACTTTTTTGACATCAAGTTTGACCACTCGTCTTATTCAAAAATTTGTGCAAAATATCAATTCTTTTATCGTGGCTTGGTATATTAATAAAAGTCCTCAATAATGACTTAAATTTGACTATGTTTGTACAAATTTTTTGAATAAGACGAGTGGTCAAACTTGGGATAAAAAAGTCAAACGTCTTATAATTTGGAATGGAGGGAGTAGGATTAAATAAATTAGGGCTAATAATGCAGCCGCCATTCGTGACCTCCATATTAGTTACTTTCGCCTTTTTTTTTGAGCATCTATTAGTTACTTTCGCCTTGTGCCGTTGTGCGAAGATGCTGAGGCGGCTTGCTGGTCGTCCAACGCGCCGACGACCTTGGGCCTTCTCAGACGCCAACGCTCCACTCCCGGTGGTTTACGATCCATCAGCTGTCGCGTTGCAGGTTCCCGCGGCGGCGTGGAAGCGAGGGAAGAACCTTTTGCGTCGCCGGCGGCCGCCGCCGCCACCCCACGGCCCCACGCTGGGCGATGCTGAACAGCCTCGTCTGCCTCAGGGATGACTCCATCGTCGCGGACGGCAAGACCGTGGCGGAATGCACCACCTCCGAGTGCTGCGCATGCAACGGCGATCTCCGTGTCTCCTTGCGCCTCGCGTCGCCGCCGGAGAGCTCCTTCCTCTGCTACGGCTGGACGGGGAGGAGGCCCAAGCTCGGCCCCGCGGAGTTCCGAGTCATCGCGGCCCACGGCGACTCCGTGCTCGTGGACGTGCGATGGGACTCCAGCCGCTTCACGTGCGACTCCTTCGTGTACAGTGCCGGCGGCGGTGCCACGAGTTCGCCGGCGCTGACCCAGCTCCCCGCCCGCGATGTTTTCACGGAGGAAGATCTAGCGGCTCTATTGCTTGGGCCGTCGCAGGTTGTACCATGAGAACGCCGGCCTCCTGCGGCGCGGCGAGGACGATCTCCTTGTGGCTCAGCTCGAGTTGACGCCCGGTCGTAGTGCGGACATGGTGGCCCAGCTATGCGTGCTGCACGTTGGCAGGCACGAGTGGGAGGTCAGGCCGGTGGCGCCCGTCGTCTTCGTCGACACGACGAGGTACTGGCACCACAGGGACCACCAGGTCGTCCCAGTCGGCGACCGGTTCCTGTGCTGCGTCGACTACTGCGCCGGCATTGTCGTCTGGGACACGGTGGAGGAGTGGCGTCCCATCCGGTACGTGCGGCTGCCCGTGGGCCCTCCCTGGTGGAAGTGCCACACCAGAGACGCCCAGGACACCCATTATTTCCTGTTCCGGAACCTATGCTGCGCCGGCGGCGCGGCGGTGAGGTTCGTCACCATCGACCGGCGCTGCTGCGGCGGCGGCCACGGCACCACCTCGTGCCCGCGGTCCCGCTCCGCCTTCATGGTGACCACCTGGACCCTGACACTGAGGACGGACGACGACGAGGAGCCAATGGCGTGGGTGAAGGACGCCGTGCTCGACTGCGAGGAGCTATGGGCGCTGCTGGCCTGCGACTGCGAGGGCCTCCCGCGTGTGCAACCGTGCTGCCCCGTCTTGAGCGTGGACAACCCCGGCGCCGTCTGCTTCAGGGTCAGTTACCCCGACATCTTGGAGGGGAATCAAGTATGGATGGTCGCGGTCGACATGAGGAAGAAGACGCTGCTGTCGGTCGTCAGCTGCACCGGCTCTGTGCACGACAGAGGCTATTATTTTCAAGGATTTTAATTTCGTTATCGCAAAAATTTCGGTCACCACCGAAATTACCGAATTTCGTGAAATTCGGCCGAAATTTCGCCGAAATTTTTTTAGAGATTAGGACATGAAGTATGCTGTTTCTAAAGAAGTTTAGATCTAAATAAATATTAGTATGATTTATGACTACACATCTATTGAATAGAAGAATATACAATATAATCAATAAAAAAATACAAGTCTAGAGTTATGCATCACATGTATTAGAGTATTACAAAATTTCGGAGTTTTCTTTCGGTCACCACCGAAATTACCGAATTTCGCGAAATTCGGCCGAAATTTCGCCGAAATTTTGAACCCTGATTATTTTCCGGTAAAACTTCACTACTAAACGACCAACACGAGGTACAAAAGGATCTCCAATAAGAAAAATTGGGTAGTTACTATTTGTAATTTTTTTATTTTTAATTTCGTATACGGAGTTACGGCAGATTATCAAGGTTTTAAATCACCGGCTAAGGGTATGTAGCGGATGACCTCTAAAACAGCAATAGCAGAAGCTAAATAGAGATATAGTGGGATATAGCGGGCTATAACTCGTAGCTTGACCAGTCTCAAATAGCTATAGCCGGCTATAACTTCAGCTATAGCCAAAGATTTAAAACTATGCCGATTATACATCAACCTGAAGTCGTATTCGCAATCTAGTATTATTTTGGAAAGCATTGAGATTAAACTTTTAGAACTTTGATGACTTGCAATAACTTTTGAAATATCTAGTTTCAAGAGACTAAATCACCATGTATAGATTATTCTTTATAGATAAACTTCAATAATCAAATAACTATTGAGTTGCGCATGCACCGACCAATTACTTTTGAAATATCTAGTTTCAAGAGACTAAGTCACCATGTGTCGATTCGGCTTAGACGAACTTTAATAATCGAATAACTATTGAGTTGCATGCACCGACCAGCTCAACCTAAAAGCTTGGTGATCAATTCACTTATACCCTGTTTGGAACTTGGAATTAGAATCAGGTTTTCTCAATTCTGCTGTTTGGATGTCAATGGCATTCATATTTGGAATTACAACTCCAATACCTTGTATTGGACAATAACTAGAATTAGGCTCATTAGATGTATAGGCCTCATCAGACGATTTCAATACTCCCCTCAGGTCTTATTAGACGTGAAATAGGAGCGAAAAGCAATTATTTAATTTATTAGTTGCGCTACCAGGATTTAAACTCGAGACCTCTAGCTCTTATACCATATTGAGTTACATGCATTGACTAGTTCAACCCAAAAGCTTAATAAACTGATGGAAAGAGATGGACAATTCACTTATATTCCAATAATAAAGTCCAGATGTTAATAATGCTGCTATCTTGTTGTAAACACGTTCCTATTGTGGTGATAGATGTCGGCGACTATGTGCACGTATGGAGGTCTTTATGGCCCTGTTCATCTGGCTTATAATCCGTCTTATTCGGCTTGTTTTTTCAGCCGAAACAGTATTTTTCTCTTACAAAAAATTAGCCAACAGTGTTTTTCAGCCGGCTTATAATTCCAGCCGAACGGGGCTTATATGGAGACCGTGCGAGCAATGTTCTTTGTCAAAATCGTAGATTCTAAATCGGAGCAGGGGTTTTTAAGTGAGATTATAATCATAGTAAACATAAAGGTCATAGAAATATAGACTCTACCACTACTAGAATCAAACGGTTACCACATAAATATAGACTCTATCCAGCATGGCGTCGGCATCGTTCCCTACGACTATACTCCCTCCGTCCTTAAATAATTATCGTCGTTGGTGTACGTACCGCAAGTTTGACTTAATTTGTAGAAAAATACGTGGAATATCTCCAAATAAATTTATTAAAAAACTAGATTACAAGATCTTTCTAATGATACTAATTATGTACTATAAATATTAATATTTTTAATATATATTTAGTCAAAATGTTTCTTGTGAAGCGAAAATGATATATATTTAGGGACAGAGGGAGTAAATCTTTAGGGAAAGTTTCTTTCCCTACGTTTTAGATTGGGAACCATAGGGCACGTCGGCTTTCCCGTCAAAATGGTTTGAAATTTCCTAGGGAAAGTGTTTTCTTACTGTGTACTCCTTCCATTTTAAACTATAGAACGTTTTAGTTTTTTTTTAGATTTTAGATATATAGATTTTGCTATACAGTTAGATCTACACGGTATCTAAATGTATAGTAAAGTAATATATTTAGAAAAATCAAAACTTATAATTTAATCGACCCTGCTTAGTGAAGATCACAAACACGTAGAGAATCACGGATTTTACAAATCTGTATGTGTCATGTGTGGCAAGCCAGCTTGGCGGTGGTGGCGAACATTGACTGGGGTGCTTTCTGTCAGCAAATCATATGGATCCACTGCTATTTCCGGCCCATCAAACTCCATGGATCCTGGACAGCTTCATGAGCCCATACGTGATCCCCATGGCCGCCAGGCCTCCCACCACGGCTCTCAGCCCGGCCCGTCCACCGGGGGCCCGGCCCAGCACGGCGCCTAGCCAGCCGAACACCGCCAGCGTGGCGGTGGCCGTCGCCACGACCACCGCCACCCGCGCCCTGTATCCCGTGACGAACCACGCCGCGAGCAGCGGCACGGCCGCCCCGGCCGCGAACGACACCGCGGAGGCCGCCGCCGCCTGGCCCGGGCTCGACAGGCCCGCGGTCCGGTCCAGTGGAGCTCCGTCACCCGCCGCCGCCGCCGACTCCTCGTTGGCGCGCTTGAGCTCGGCCAGCTCGACGTCCAGCTGCGCGTGCACGGACACGTACTCGCCGATGGCCATGCTGCAGGCGCCGGCGACGAGGCCCGCGAGCCCCGCGAGGAGGACGCCGCCCCCGCCGCGCAGGTCGTCGGCGTCGGCGTCGCCCGGACGCGCGGCGCCCACGCCCAGCATGAGCGCCGCCGTCGACACCAGGCCGTCGCTCGCGCCCAGCATCGCGGCGCGCAGCCACTGGACGTGCCGCGCCGACAGCGGCGGAGGCTTGGTTGCGGAAACTGCGGTGGCGGCTGTGGTGGTGCCCGGGCCGAGGACGACGACGGTGAGCTTATTGGCGTCGACGTCGTTGGAAACGGCGGTGGCCATGGCCGGCCCTCGGGCCCGGCGTCAGACTGGACAGTGTGTATGTATTGGATGGAAGGAGCACGGAGCAACGGGAGTACGACACGGGACGCAGAAAAACGCTTGTGGCCACCACACGCTCGGACGCGGAGGAGTGTGGAGAACACAAGACCACCTCAGACCTGAGTACGGGAGCACTTGTTGATGATGTTTTTATATAAGTTGTATACTATTGATTTGCTAGGTAGATTACACGTGACGTCGTGCCTGCCGCCATGCTGATGGCTACTTTGATGTTACCACTGATGTCAGCACCCTCACTGGCAACTTTGGAAGCGTAGGAATGGAGTGGTTTTCATAGCGGAGAATGCAACGATTCCAAGTGTAATGTAATGTAATGTAATCATTCTATCTCTACTATACAAAAGAAAACGGTGTAATTTGTAAAATCCAACGCCTTAAAGGCGGGTTATGATCAATAAAATTCGAGGTGGAGATCCTCTCCCCCTGGTGACCTTCAAAAAAAAAATTGTAGTTGATCGCCAATTTGAATCTCGGTGCCCCCGAGGCCCGGAGCGTGGGTCTAGAAAATCGAGTCATTGATGTCATTGTATAGTACTCATGCTAAAAATCATAGAATAATCTCTTGCCAAAAAAAAAAGTTTACCGAGTAATTAGTCCAAAGCGATCGTTGTTAACAATGCTTGAACACTGTGTGTTATGTTCTCCCATACTGGCGAGCACCCCTGAAAACATCCTAGCTTGGCCCTTTCTCCTTAGGTTCAACACTATTCAGGATGCTGCTGCTACAAAGCTAACACTGGCTCCTGGTGGAATTTTCTATCCAATCCGAAACAGCCAGCACGATTTGGATCCCATTTTGTCCTTATCACTAACTACAAGTGTTCGACTGACGGACACAAGGAGGCAGATGTTCTAACAAACTAGAGACAATCTCTCTGCCCTCGGTACAATCAATATCTCTTGTTCCTCCCATTTTGTTTTTTGATTGAGAAATGAAGACGGAGAACATCATATCATCGTCGTCAGGTTTCGAGCTCTTCTGAGGCATCTCCGATAGAGAGGAGTTATAAAACTCAACTGCTGTAACCACCGCCGCGCATTGCGCTGCATTTGTTCTTGCAGGAAAGATGCAACTGATATGAACCAATCAGCGTGGTGGTTGCAGGAAGCCAGGAGAACCTGAGGATGGAGGCACCTCGCTTCCAGAACCAGTCAGTCACCTACAGGCGTCCGTAACACCTGACATAATCATGAAAACCTCAATATGCAAACTCAAGAAACTCACAAGCCCCGACAAACATGCAGTTTTGCGTGACAAGCAGCAGTAAATTCTCATCCGAATATTCACATATATCAAGCCGCAACTCAAAGATATCCTCCTATGCAAGAAAAATCGGACCTAAGAATGTGAAGCAAGGTTACCAAGAGCTTGGCCGTTGGCCCCAAGAGTTGCAGACAAAACTTGACTAAAAATTCTTTTCTATGGCATCAAAACTGATGATATGCTACTTTCTCAGCTGTTAGTGATCAGATGAGAGAACTTGTCAACATGTATGTGCAGAGGGTCAATCAATCTTTACTACTGCCTGGGTTGTCGTCCTTCTGTTTCTGGCTCGTCTCCCCTGATGTTCTCTGTAACAGGCTAACAGCAGTGAGGTATGACATGTTCTCAGAACCAACCAGAGTAGGATCCATTTGAAATTGACTGCGAGGGCTTTGTGGTGATACCTGCGCTTGTGCTTGAATATCCTCTAGTTCAGGAATGATCTCCGCAAATGAAGGGCGATCAGACGGGATGGCTTCCCAACATCTCTGCATCAAGTTTATGAGCCTGGGATGTGCATTTTCTGGAACTTGTGGCCGCAATCCCTGGTACAGTCAGCATAATATTTAACATACTTGACACATCTCAAAATATACTGTTTCTAACAACTGTATTTTTCTCAAACAGCTGCTTGTGGCTGCATTGAAATCAAATCGGGAATTAAACTCTTGTTCCCCCTTCAAGTAGAGTAACTTCTGAAAGTGGGAAAGTGTATGAACAGATAAAATCCGCTACACAAGATTGTAAGAACCGACCTGCCTCACACCAACAGCTGCTTGGAGGGGGCTCATGGTATTATATGGAATCTGGAAAATTGGAAAACAACATTTTAATGGGCAAAAGCACAGGTAATGATAACTGATAACTTTGTCTTTTTTTTTTGTTCTGCAAGCCTGTAAATATCCCATATGAGATAGCATAGAAACCTTGGATGTCATGAGCTCCCAAAGTACAAGAGCAAAACTGTATACATCTGCTTTGTTGTCATAGGGCTGATGATTTATAACCTACACATGAAAAATGGAAGTGATTAAAGGCTTTCCATTTCTTTTCCATATTATTAGTTGGAAATTATATGAATATGACAATTTTGTAAACCATTAATTAGTACACAATTGGTTGTAAATATTCATGCTGTGAATATACACTTTCAAACATATTATAAGTCCAGTTCGACAAACATCAGCGCAGATAAAATGAAGAAACTATAAACTGTAATTTGAGCTTTGGCTAGCTTTAACAGAAATCAAATTGTTCCACAGTCTAATACCTCAGGTGCCATCCATCTATAGGTCCCAGTTTCAGCAGTCATAGCACCCCCTCCATCCTGAAAACGAGCTAGACCAAAATCTGCTACTTTAACAACCTGGAGAAATGAGCAGAAAATGATTTATATTGACATATTTAATACTTTTAAATGCATATCCATGACCATAATATGGGCAAAGAAACGAAAAATATAATCCGTGTCCACAAATATTTTCCACAACAGCTGCTTGCAAGATACTCAGCCCCAATGAAGAACTTAATAATCATTGAGTACATACATGATCTTTATCCAATAAAAGGTTGGCAGACTTTAAATCTCTGTGGATAATGCCTTTCTGATGCAAGTAGGACATCCCTCGGCATACATCTAGTGCGAACTTCAGAAGTGTTGGGAGGTCCAACACATTATGCTCATTGTGCAAGAAATCAAACAGACTTCCTCTAGACATGCACTCTGCAAGACCAAAAAAAACAGATATTAAAGTTACTACCTCAAATGAACTCTCTAAGACATATATATACTTCAAAGGGGCAAACAATAACACGACCTCCATCACAGAGGAAAAATACAATTTCCCAAGGCAAGGCTATGGTATTTCAACAGTAGCTTCTTCTCACTTTAAGTCATGGTACCAAATACTTTTGGAAGTCTGATTATTGATGCAAAAGAAAATTCAGTTGTTATCCTTTCTAAATTTTTTTGCATTTGCTTGCATGAAGCCTCACCTGTAATTATGTAAAACTGAGGTGGCTTTGTGCATGAACCAATGAATCGGACAATATTCGGATGATCAACTTCCCTGAAAAGAAGAGTGGAAGGTGAAGGCTTAGGTATAGATCTTTGTTTGTGCTTGCAACAGACAAGTTGGTGGAGGTAAAAGCATGCCTACTTATGCCAATTTTTAGAGATCGATTTCTGAACACAATATAATCAGGTGTACAACTTCAAGAGTGCACACAACAATGATAACCTCATGTTATAAAAAAAACAATGATACACAATTATTCATAGCAATGTGGAATACCTTAACATGTAGATTTCTTGCTTAAATTCACTCCATGCATTTTGGTTCAAATTCTCAGGATTAAGAACTTTAACAGCAACCTCCTCACCACTGTAGGTCCCAAGAAACCTTCACACAAGAGCACATGCATCATATGAAGAAAACACTACTAGATATGACAAATCTGCCACTAAACTCAGCAGTGTAACAGTGACTCACATGTCCCCACAAGATCCAGAAGCAACCTTCTTTACAATCTTCAGAAGTCTTGTGTCAATATCTGTTTCACAATCCTGTGCTATGAATGGCACCGATCTTTCGGAAGCTGAGGATTCAGAGCCAGACCATGAACCCTTATTTATTTTACAGAGATCCAGAAATATGATATTAGCTTGAGGATATTGGATCGCAGGATCAGTACATATTGAATATATCGAGTCCCAATTGAACAGCAAGAACATCGTAAAGCTGTGAATGGATTATGCAGCATACCTCGTTTCTCAAAATTGATGCTTCTAGTGCCTTGTGCAAACCATCAGTTTCCTGCTCACATGAAGCAGAATTATCATCTTGAGCAGTGAAAAAAAATGTTCATACAGAAATAGGACAGCAGTACTCTTTTGTAACGATAAACATTGTAGTGATATATCATTGTTGTTCACATAGAAATAGGATCAATTTTTGTTTTCTGTGCATCCCAATAAGGACATCACGCTCCTTCAAGCAAGACATCTCTAGAGATCCATTTGATTGTCATGTCAATAGAGGAAAGTAGTCGTCACATAATAGCATTAACCTAAAACTTATCCAAAGACTAAATCCTTTAGAATCTTGAATTTTCCTAAATAACCACAAGCACATTAGTTCAAAAGAAAATATCAAGTAAAACGTTATGAGATATCAGTATGCATCAGCACTACAATTTTGTCATCTAAGCAATTCGACACATAACATAATAAGAAACTAAAATTACCTCAATGGGCCAACCGTCAACAACAAAAACATCAAGAGAATAACCATCTGTTGTTGAGAACACATGTGCCTCCCTGATGTTCAGTCCGATGTCAGAAAGCAAAGCAGACAACTGTCAGAACAAGAAGATAAACATGGTTACATATGCTGTGGTGCCCAGGAAATCAAAAGGCGCACATAGTAACAATCATTGTTAGCATTTACACATAAGATAAATAAGAGACAGCTAATGTTATTAAAGGCATAGACAAGCTCATTTTTAAACAGAAACTACTCCATCCATCTCAAATTATAAGACGTTTTGACATTTCTAGATACGTAGCTTTTGCTATGCACTTAGATATACACTAATCTAGATACATAGTAAAAGCAATGTATCTAGAAAAGCCAAAACATCTTATAATTTGGAACAAAGGGAGTAGTAAATAGTAAAGATGTTTTAGGTTTCCATTCATAACTGTAGTATTGCTGACCTGACTCAGGAGCTTGGGTTTGTCCTTAGTGGAGAACAGTATCTCATGAATGTGTGTGTATGTCTTTGACCTGTGAAATATGCAGATAACCAGAGAGAAGGTTAGTCCAATCATAAGAGGTTTGAGCACTGGGACTTTATTAGACCAAAAGGTGGTAGTTCTGTGTGTATGGGTGCATGGTGTGAACGCGAACTAGTGCAAGAAAAAGTAGTTTCCAAATTTGATAAAGAGTTAACTGTGAGCTGATGCACTCATGCACCTCTGTAGTGTACCATGTTTATTGTTCCATTCCACCTATGACACAATAATATATACAAAATTGTATTTATGTATATACCTTAAGCTGTTAACATGTTAAGCAAGCCTCAGCCCAATTAGTGTGCAAAAACAATTAAGCTAATGATTTGGATTCTCATGGAGCACTATGATTTCACATATAGCATGATATATAAAAGGAGGCAAACAAAGCACATGGAGTTATGTGGTAAAATTAAATAGCTACTGTCAATCCAGAGTTGCATTAAGTAACTATGGTTCGGTGGTGTGTTGGGTTCATGATCTCAACATCTAATAACACTTCTAACTTCAGTAACTCACCAGAAAAATAGTGAGATCAATAGCATATTTCTACAATTAGTCTAGAACATCAAGTACATTACTTACCAAATCCAAGGAAACTATGGAAAGCAACCAACAGTTACCATTTTGTTTAATTTGTGAATATTTTTTCCCCTTTGTTCTTATGCATGTTCTGCTGCTACACTGTATATCTCAGATCACAATCTAACAATAGGTTGTATCTTCAAACAGTCTGGAAGTAAATGCTGGGTTGGAAACAGCACACAACTTGTCGGTCAAGGTCACTCAAGAGTCAAAACTACAAAAGCACCACACTAGCACTGTGCATGAGTACCTGGTAGAAAGAGCTTCACCAATATCAGCCTCTTCTTCATGTGCATCAGAGTTAGTTGTCTCGTCCACATTTACCTCTTCAAGCTTTGATCAAAGTTTTAATGTCAATAATTAACTCTACTTTTTGCTGGTGATACCAGATATAAACAGGCATCAATTAATAAAAAAAAAAGAATAAGCACGAAATGGTTCATTTGACAAAATTGATTTACTGTTACATAAAATGGTTATTGCGCCATGATACACTGGTTCAAATTGCTTTCAATACGAAATTTTAGGAAGGAAAAAGAAAGATATCTAGTACTAGCTTGTTCTTGTGACTTCTATTTACAGTTTCCTCATGATACCCAGAATTTTACAGAGCCCTTAACTAATTGCTGAGTGTAAACAAAATCCAGCCCATAGGACACATAACGCAGAAAGAAAGAAAAAAAGTTACCCTGAGGAAACGGACAGCGAACGCTGGGCGCCTATCGGGATCCTTTGCTTCTGCCAAAACTTTATGATGGATTAACACGTCCTCTGCTTTGTCAATATTCACATCCAGCTTGTAGCTACGCGATAGTGAAGTAGAAGAATAACATTAAATAAAGTATTGGAGGTACCAATGAAATAATAGATGACCCTACTGAGCGAATTTGAAACATTAACTTGCAAGACAAAAATGTCTAAAATAAGATGTAACAAGAAGGCTTCCAAGGAACCAAATACTCTTCCTGGAAGTGGGAGTGTGGAACACCCATCAGTGTCAAATAAACAAAATGGCACTGCCGATCCCACAACAGTCTCTGAGTTAGTCCAAATCCAAAGGTCAAATTACAAGACTACAGCCATGGCAGACATACTAGGCAAACACTTCAGAAGCACGTCCCCTCGGACAAGCGGAGCACACCCATTCAAAGTCAAATAAACAAATGCTCGCTCTTAGTAGTTTAATCTGGAAACCGACCGTTCAAAGTCCACCGAGCAGAGCTGAACAAGACCGGTCGTTGGACAGTGATGTTCCACTGGCATAAATCTAGTAAAGCTGAACGCCTAGATGAGTCCCTAAGCATACCAACTGACGCGGATTTCGTGAATCCGGCCACAAACTCCAGGGATTCCCCCAACCATTTGAGAAACCTTTACAACACCCAAATCGGTCCACCCGAACTCCGCAGGCTGGAGCATGGGAGGGGAAGGCGGAGACGAGACGAGACGAGACGAGCGAGTCTGCGAGTGGCTCACCTGATGGGGAGCCGATTGAAGTGGGCCTCGAGCTGGGCGAGGAGCTCGGAGCCCGCGGCGTGGCCATCGCTGACGAGGCGCTCGAACACCTCGCGGCAGATGTCCCGGAGGCCCCCGCCGCGGCCGCCGCCACCGCTCCCGCCGGAGGCAGCGGGCGCGGGGTCGCGAGGCGGGGATGAGCTCTCGCCGACGCCCTCCTCGGGCCCACCGCCGCCATCCCCCGCCGCCGCCGCCGCCATCGCTGGGGGCACCGCGCAGCGCGCACCGTCCTCCTCCGGGGCTAGGTCTTCTCCCGCCGCGGCGCGCGATCTATGGAACCAAGGGTCGGCACTGCAGTGGGGCCGCGCGCGGGCGTGGGAGTGCGTGTGCTCGAAGTGGAAGGAGGCGAGGCGGGGGAGCAATGGAGCTTTAAGGATCGTGCGGGCAGCGGGCGCTGGGGGCGAAGGACTCCTGTTGGAAATACGAGGCAGCTCAGGGGGGCAAATGATAAAATGCGTACGCGCTGCGATGGTCAGGGTAGGACGGCAGGAATGTTTGGGAGGTCCAGGGGTTTCCTGAGAACATGTTTCCTGGTGGGCTCCGTCCTTGGTGGACCAGTCAGTGTGGGCCAGTAGAGTCAGTAGGCCGTGTCCGTGGACGTGGTGTAGGGAGGAGGCAGGACAGGTGCGAAGTGGATAGGGTCACACACTCGCAAATGGGAAGCCTACCGTTTGTGTCTGCTGGAACGATGCTGATCCTCCCTGCTGCTCGACAGCTCGAGCAAAACAGGCAAGAGAAAACATCTCTTTGGCAAGTGTTTAAGCTCCTCTAAAAATAGTAAAGCCAAAAAAAATCATGTTTCTTTGGCTTCGGTTTCCGGATAAAATGGCTTCGGCTATGAGTTCTGGCTTGGCAAACCGTTCTCTTGTGTGCACAGAGCAACGTTTTTATTAAGTCGGTGGAGAAGTCCTGACAAAAACACTGACGAAGAGGGCCTTAATCTTTCTTTTTCTTTAGGTAGTTTCAATTCTTTTTGAAGTTATAGATTCTTTTTTGTGAATTACTCTATTTTGTCCCAAAAATGCAAATCTCATTTTCCGAGAAGTCAAACAATTTTATGCTTGACCAAGTCTGTACGTAAAAATTAGGGTAAAGTATATTTTTCAACCTTCAACTCGCATTGAAGTTCGATTTCCAACCTTCAACTGTCAAAACCGGAAAAATTTGATCATTTGACCAAATTTGTCCGGTTTTGACAATTAAAGGGTGTCTGTTACTCGGTTTCGTAGTTGAAGGTTGAAAATCGAACTTCAATGTGAGTTAGAGGTTGAAAAATGTACTTTACCCTAAAAATTACTAACATTTATGATACGGAATAAATATCATCAAATTAGTTATGAAACATATTTTTGTTGTAAATCTATTTGAATACACCAATATTGATATTGTTTTTTATATATAAACTTGATCATTTGACTTAATTATCCAAAACTTAGAATTGCATTTTTTTTTGCAGGGGCGCTACAGACACGAGAAAGAAAAGGTGTGTTGCAACTAGCAATTAAGAAGAATTTTGAACGTTCCACTGCATCTAGTATCACGCTACTACTAGATCGAATGTTACAAGGCCAGTTTCAATGGGGATTTCATGTCACTGTTTTCAACACATCTGAATTTTGTCGCAACCAATATCAGATCTTTCTATCTATGATTTCCATTGTTGTAGCAAACATGTTAAGGTTTTCTGTGTGTCTATCATGCCGATTGTACTAACAACTGTTAAGACCCTAGGACCTCTAAAGGAGTAGATCAGTGGGTGAATCTTTGTATCTCAGTCATGAACAACAAGTTCCTAGTATAAGAACTAACGGATCCGAGAGGGAGAGGGTGAGAAAGGGGATTTGGGTGGTGCAAACCGTCTGTAGGAAGAGTGGAGTTCGATCCAGAGGCAGCCATGTTGATGCAGCGACGGGCAGAGGCGATGGAGGAGCTTCCCGTCGCTCACAGCGCGACCCTCGTGATCGGTTAGGGTTGTAGGTGGAATGGCGGCTCAGACAAACCTCGTAGCTTGAGCCCCGGCTTCCCACCTCTTTATGTAGCGCTGCGCGACGGGGGCCCTCCAGCTAAGAATAGCTGGGCGCCCCCGATCAGGGCGCGAGTCAAGGAGAAAGCCGTTGGGCTTTCTATATTTAGGAGATCAACTCTAACATTCTCCCCCTTGATCTCATCACTTACTTTAATCTTTGAACTTTCATTTTGACGCTTTTACTTTACTCGTTCCATCACAGACAAGTGTATAGAGCATGTTTCATCGTCACGGTCAACGGCCGATAGATTTGACAGCTACAATACACATATCCGATCTGAAACAGTTACTTTAACTTTGGGCCCTTTATTATAGTCCAGGAGTCATAGGCTTTCCCTTAAACCCATGCCGGCTACATGTTCTCTGAACACGTTGGGTGGTAAGCCTTTTGTAAGCGGATCCGCGAGCATCTTTTCAGTGCTTATATGCTCAAGACTTATAATTTGATCCCGGACTTTATCCTTCACAACATAATACTTTATGTCAATGTGTTTGGCAGCACCACTTGACCTATTGTTGTGAGCGTACTGTACTGCTGGATCATTATCGCAGTATAACTTTAGTGGCTTGTGTATGCTGTCGACCACATTCAAACCGGGTATGAACTTCTTTAGCCAGTTCACCTGCCCCGTTGCCTCATAACACGCTACAAACTCGGCATACATTGTGGACGATGTAGTGACGGTTTGTTTCGAGCTTTTCCATGAAATTGCTCCTCCTGCGAGAGTGAATACATATCCTGACGTGGATTTTCTATCATCTCCCGCATAATCAGAATCCGAATACCCCACTATCTGGAGAGAATCTGATTTTCTGTACGTCAACATGAGGCCTTTCGTACCTTGCAAATATCGCAAGACTTTCTTTACCAATTTCCAGTGTTCAATTCCTGGATTACTTTGAAATCTGCCAAGCAACCCGGTAACAAAAGCTAAGTCAGGGCGCGTGCATACTTGAGCATATTGCAGGCTTCCGACAGCAGAAGCATATGGAACCACTTTCATTTGATCGAGCTCGTATTGGTTCCTAGGGCATTGAAAATCCCCATATCTGTCGCCCTTGACCATAGGTGCAGGTGAGGCACTACATTTATGCATACTGAATTTCTTTAAAACTTTTTCTACGTATGCCTTTTGTGATAGTCCTAATACCCCTTTATTTCTATCTCGGTGAATCTCTATGCCCAAAACAAATGAAGCTTCACCAAGATCTTTCATATCAAATTTTGAAGATAAAAACTTCTTTGTCTCCAGTAGTAGACTGACATCACTACTAGCGAGTAAGATATCATCTACATACAGGATTAGGAAGATATACCTTCCATTCTTAAACTTTGTATAAACGCAATTATCCTCAATATTTTCTTTAAACCCAAAATTCTTTATTGTTCTGTCAAACTTCAAGTACCACTGTCTCGAAGCTTGCTTTAACCCATAAATCGATTTCTTTAAGCGGCATCCCATTCGTTCCTTTTCTTCTACGACAAAACCTTTCGGTTGTGCCATATAAACATTTTCCTCCAGATCCCCATTCAGGAATGCCGTTTTTACATCCATCTGATGTAATTCTAAATCATAGTGTGCCACTAACGCCATTATAATTCTGAAGGAATCCTTACATGAGACTGGAGAAAACGTCTCATTGTAATCAATCCCTTCTCTTTGCGTAAAACCTTTTGCCACAAGTCGCGCTTTAAATCTTTCAATATTCCCTTGGGAGTCACGTTTTGTCTTGTAGACCCATTTGCAGCCTACTGTCTTGGCTCCTTTAGGAATGGGCTCTAAGTCCCAAACTTTGTTGGTACTCATTGACTTTATTTCATCTTCCATGGCCTCAAGCCACTTGGATGAATTATCGCTTCTCATGGCTTCTTCAAATGAAGTGGGATCACCCTCCAATTGAAATTCTTCAGTGTTATACACCTCATAATCATTGGGTATAGCTGATCTTCTAACTCTTTGAGACCTTCTAGGGGCCTCCACATTTGGCACATCTTCTGTTTGGGGCTGTTGTTGCTCCCCCTCATCTGTGGCATCAGTCTGTATAGGTTCCTGAAAGACAGGTTCCTCATCATTATTTACTGTCACCACAGGAGAACTGACAACAGGTGTTGGCACTACAGTATCTGGCACTGTTGGTGCAACAAGAACAGGTAGTTCAAAGAATGGTTCCTGAGTCATCGGATTGGGCACACATACCCGCTTCTCCTCAAGAACGATTTCTCGAGCCACCATGCTCCCCCTCATCATTTCATCCTCTAAGATAACAGCGTGTCTTGTTTCTACAAATTTTGTGTATCTGTCTGAACAGTAGAAACGAAAACCTTTTGACTTTTCAGGATAGCCAATAAAATGGCAGCTAACTGTTTTGGGATCTAACTTCCCAATATTTGGGTTAAACACTTTTGCCTCAGCAGGACTCCCCCACACACGTAAGTGTTTTAGTGAGGGTTCTCTTCCTGTCCACAATTCGTATGGTGTTTTGGGCACCGCTTTACTTGGTACTCTATTTAGAATATGAATGGCGGTTTTTAACGCCTCCATCCATAGACTCAATGGCAAGTCAGAGTAACTCATCATACTACGCACCATGTCCATTAAGGTACGGTTGCGCCTTTCAGCTACTCCATTCTGCTGAGGTTCGCCCGGTGTAGAATACTGGGCTACTATGCCATTCTCCTGTAAAAACCTTGCAAAAGGTCCAGGAACTTGGCCATACGGGGTATGCCGACCGTAGTACTCCCCACCACGATCAGACCGGACCACTTTAATCTTTAAATCATGCTGATTTTCGACTTCAGCCTTAAATATTTTAAATTTATCCAACGCTTCATTTCTTTCTTTAATTGGATAAATGTAACCATAACGGGAGTAATCATCTGTGAATGTGATGAACGAGTCAAAACCATCCACACTTTTCACAGGAAAAGGACCACAGATATCTGTGTGAATTATCTGTAGAATCCCTGTGCTTCGTTTAGCATCCTTTTTAATTTGCTTTGTGTATTTTCCTTTAATACATTCTTTACACTGTTCAAAGTCTGAGAACTCTAATGGAGGAAGAATATCATTCTTAACTAGTCTCTCTATTCTCCCCCTCGAAATATGGCCTAAACGACAGTGCCATAATTTCGACGACGCATCTTGAGTTCTCTTTCGTTTTCTATTTGCGTTCACAAACGAGAATACGTTATCATTCGCATCACATACGGAATTCACATTTTCACGAAGTGATAACAAATAAAGATCTTGCTTTTGAAAAGCAAGGCCAACACATTCATTATTACATAAAATTTCACATTTGCCATCTCCAAAATGGCAATCGAATCCATCATTGTCCAAACATGACACACTAATCAAGTTTCTTTGTAATGACGGGACAAATAAAACATCTTTCAACAAAAGAATGAATCCATCGGCAAGCTCTAAGGAGACATCGCCAACAGCTTCGACGTCTGCTTGGACTCCATTTGCGACTTTAATTTGCCTTTCGCTTCTTTGCGTAGTTCTCGTCGAACGGAATCCCTGTAAAGAATTTGCAACATGAACAGTTGCTCCTGAGTCAATCCACCAAGTAGATTTCGAATACTGTACATACAGGGATTCATTTATAAACGTAATCATGTTCTCACCTTGCTTTGCCATGATCATCTTTAGGAAATCGGGACAATTTTTCTTGTAATGTCCCGTCTTCTTGCAGTGAAGACACTGATCTTTGCTGACTGTACACTTGTTCTGCTGAGGCTGATGCTGCATGGGAGCTTTGCCCTTTGGCTTTGAGGGAGAGTTGGCATTGGCATTGTAATTCTTTCTTTTGTTGTCTTTAACAAAATTGAGAGTACCACCATTGGCGGCTTTTATCCTCTCTTCTTCCTGTGCACACATCGCCATACAACGTTCTAAATCCCATTTTTCGGGCTGAATGTTGTAGTTGACAACAAAAGTGTCAAACTCTTTTGGTAACGAAGCAAAAATCAGATGGACAAGAAACTCTTCTGTAAGAGCCAGGTCCATTGATTTTAACTTGTTATTCAAATGATTCATCTTTGATATGTGCTCTCTAATGCCATTGCCTCCACCTCCAGTGTATTTTTCTGTCACCAGCTGCTTTATCAGCTGAGTAGCATATGTCTTTGAAGAGCCATAGAACTGACTCTTTATCCTTTCCAAGTACTCTGTGACAGTGTCACACTCTTGGATTGAGCCCATTATGGTAGGCTCAATTGTGTTCTTTATGACAGCAACACACTTTTTGTTGGCATTGACCCACTTTTGCTTTTGTAGGTCATATGCCATCTGTACGGGAGCATGGTCCCTCTCTTTTTTCTGCCATTCAGCATCAGACTCATTAGCCTCCCTCACCGGTGCCACAGGTTCACTGGGGCATGGTGTGGTGACCACCCAGTCTACCTCAGCCAAAATAAAGGCGAGGTCAATTTTCTTTTTCCACTCATTGTAGTTGTCACCTTTGAGGGGTGGGATATCTTTGATAAACCCCATCAAAGAGTAACCTCCTGAAAATATAAGTCATATAAAGTGAGAACTTAATTATAATATGAATAATTGCATGCTTTAGTTCCAACGTTGGTCAAAATTAAAACATACAAAAACATTCTTTTTACACTAATTCTAGATCACCGTTGGGTAGAAATAGAATTAATGCATGAGAAAATAATAATAACATCATAATACTGCTATTAATCAACGTTGGTCAGAATAATAACAACATTATGATCATACTTTAAATTTATCCATTTTTCAAAATTAAATTCTCCCGTTGGTTCGAATTTAATAATGAAATAGCATCTTTAAGTACGCAGCGGAAAAACTTTTAATATTCTCATATTATTTTCCAGAAGCACTTTAATTACTCTACTGTTCTAAACAAATAATATCGTTGGATAAGATTTGCCTAGAAAATTGCATCAAATTTGAATCGAAATTGATCAAAAATATGCATCAGTATTTGTTTCTGGAAAATAATAAAGAAAAAATCGAATGGATTTCTATTTCAGGCCATTTCGGCCCAGTCGTTCAGTCGGCATCAGCTCGCGGCCTTCACCGCGCCTGATCGGCCCGCGAGCCTCGGCCCAGCGGGGTCTTTTTTTTTTTTTTTTTTTTTGTTCATTTCTGTGCACGGCCCAGCCAATGAAAAACGGCCCGGCCTGCTCATCAGCTGCCAAGCAAGCCGCGCCCAGGCCGCAACCTGGGCCTGGGCCGGCAATTCAGCCAATCTTGCTTGCCCGCCTGGGCTCAATCTGGCCCGAGATGCCCGGGACGCGTTTTCAGCCGTTCATCTTAGGGTTGATCAATCCGACGGCTACGAGTCATTTTCGGAGGATCAAAACCCCTGGAGCCGCACGTTCTAACCCTAATTTCATTCATTCGACACCAGCAGCCGCAGCTGACCGGCGAGAGGCGGTCGGGCGCGCAGGGAGGCGCCGTGCCGGGCCTCGGCGTCCGCGCCGGCCGAGCCGGCAAGCGATTCGCTCGCGCGTGCGCGGCGACCTCCCCTCCCTTCTTCTGCTTTTCTCTCATCCTTTCTTCACCAAGAGCGGTCGTCATCGGCCACTGGTGGAAGAATATGGCGCCGCCTTGCGCCCTCTCGCCGGCGTGCGTGCTCGCCCAAGGCTGAGCACGCCGCCGTCGAGGGGCCGCATGGTGGTGCCCTGTTGCCTGGCGGCTCTGTGATCTTCCGCGCGGTGGCGGTGCCGCCGGCATCCACTGCGGTCCGGTGGTGAGCCGGCCATGGAGACGAGCCGGCGGCGTGAGGGTGCAGTCGGAACCTCAGGTAGGCCCCCATCCCCTCCTTTCATCTTGTACCCGATTAGGGTTAGGGTTAGGGTTTCGAATTCTTTTCCGATTTCAAATCGGTTCTTTTCTTTCTTACTTTCCCACGTCCGATCTACTACGGTTATAGGCTCTGATACCATTGTTAAGACCCTAGGACCTCTAAAGGAGTAGATCAGTGGGTGAATCTTTGTATCTCAGTCATGAACAACAAGTTCCTAGTATAAGAACTAACGGATCCGAGAGGGAGAGGGTGAGAAAGGGGATTTGGGTGGTGCAAACCGTCTGTAGGAAGAGTGGAGTTCGATCCAGAGGCAGCCATGTTGATGCAGCGACGGGCAGAGGCGATGGAGGAGCTTCCCGTCGCTCACAGCGCGACCCTCGTGATCGGTTAGGGTTGTAGGTGGAATGGCGGCTCAGACAAACCTCGTAGCTTGAGCCCCGGCTTCCCACCTCTTTATGTAGCGCTGCGCGACGGGGGCCCTCCAGCTAAGAATAGCTGGGCGCCCCCGATCAGGGCGCGAGTCAAGGAGAAAGCCGTTGGGCTTTCTATATTTAGGAGATCAACTCTAACAACAACTAATGTGCATGAATTCAGAGAGCATGTGGAACATTTGTCTTGTTGATGAGGAGAAAAAAGGCACGGAACTTGGTTGGCTCAAAAAGTGTGGCATTTAGGTATGAAGTTGCTTTCGTATGGCACCTATATTGTAGTAAAGTTAGTCACAAAGCCATATGACATGATAGTAGAATATATATACATGGCACCTTTGTACCTTGCCTTTGTCAAGCAATTTGTAATATATATTGTGATAAATTGCTACTGATGTGTACGCGTGCAACAAGTTCCCTTGGAATTTTCATGGTATGTCGTGGAATATGATGACCAATAATTTGCTTGACGTTGCATCAATCAAAGAAATAAAAGTTTCTTAAAGTTGACTTGCTTGACAAATATATATGTTTGTATATAAAATTACTGCTAATAAATCATTTTTGTTCACAGAGATCGAAATCCATGAATCACTGGTGACACGTGAGCTACCAGGGACCATAATTTTTTTTTAAAGAACCAGAAGAGCTGCCTATTGTATTAACAAGAGGGAGAAGCCCAAGACACTACAAAGTTATTTGCACGAGTCAAGCATAGGCTCAACTGCTCAAGAAAACAAACACAATAGCACAAGAAGAAAAACACACAACTCACAGCTCGCCACAAGCTTGGCACCTTCTGCAACCCAGAGTGACGTCTCTTCTTTGATATTTTGGAGCAACACAAAGTTTGGACAACGGTGTGATAAAAAATCCTCCTATCCCTTTGTTTCCACAACTCCTAGCACACTAGAATAGCTAGCAATCGCAGTCACCGTTTAGCTGAACAGGGGATGTCCCCCATGGCAAACCACCATTGTTTTGACTCTGCCTGTCCCCATCTTACTGGTTGCATGTTCTGAATGTCTAACCACAAGGCCACTCCCTCCCAAACGCGTGCGGAGAATCTGCACTCCTTGAATAAGAGTATCTCGAGCAGTTCTCCTTTCCTAACCCCCAATGAGAAAAAAACTGTTACTTTAGAGATCTTGTAGGTCCAGCGTAGCTCCCCAAGCTCAACCCCAATGAGAATTTTTTTTATCAGCCCCTCCAATCATAGCCTCCCACCCCTCAAATAAAGGGAAGACCTCTCCTCCCCCAATCCACTATTTTTCTCATTGGGGATTGGATTTTCTCGTTTTGCTGGATAAAAGACCTTCAAAATCTCAAAACACATTTTGTATCTCCTCCAATAACTAGTCTTTGGCGTTAGAGTTTTGTCCTACTACTGGAGATGCTCTAGATGAAGGCATGTGATTCCTATGCTAGGTGGTGGCATAGGGGGACAATTGCCAATGTTGGCTAGACCTCGCGCGGCAAGTCTATCTGAAGTCCAGATTATGTTTTGAATGGCAAGCCAGTTGAAGAATTTGAATTTTGGTCACACCCAAATCTTCCAGATTATAGCGCTGAAATCTATGTGAGATGACTCATAAATTGAGCGGTAAGCTGATTTGGTTGAGTATTCCCCGTCGGTTCTTAATTTCCAAGTAATTGTGTTAGCCATGCCCGTTTGCGATCGGACGTGTGTAAGGTCCAAATGGCTAAAGGGGGGTGAATAGCCTATTTAAAAATCTACAAGCTTCACTAAACAAACACGTTAGTATAAAAGATAGAGCTAATTCTAGCACTAGCTCAACTATACTATGCAAACCACCTATGCAATTCTAGTGAAGCAAGGCTGATCTCTAATACACACCAACAAGACTAAGTCACTAAGCTACTTACTCATATGTGATAAAAGCTACACTAAGCAACCTACACTAGGATTAGTACAAGAAAGTAAAGAACAAGTGACTTGATTCTTATACCAACGACGTAGAGAAGTAATGCACTCGAAGAATCAATCACAATGATCAACCACAAGAGAAATCCTCGGCAAAGAGATGACACAAGATTTTTTACCGAGGTTCACTTGCTTCCCGGCAAGCTACTCCTCGTTGTGGCGATGCACCCACTTGTCGGTTCACGAGCTAATCGACTATCAAGAGTCGAGCCCTCGGCGGGCGCCGCACAACCGCACACAAGATGAGGATCCTCCAAGCCACGAGCTCCACTAGAGTATCCAATTTGCGAACTCCCACGGGGAAGGATCAAGAACCCCTTACAACACTCGGTGAGGGCTCCAACAATCTCCAATTGCGAGCTCAATCACTTCCGCTGCTTCAAGCCGTCTACCGTGTCGGGAAACACGGAAGAGTAACAAGAAATCCGCAGCAACTCGTAGATCAAGTGCCTCTAGAATGCAACTCTCAAGCAATGCACTTGAATCTCACTCAGTCTCACTTAAGATGTGCAACCAAGCAAAGAGATGAGTGGAGGGATTATTCTCTAGCTCAAAGGATATCTCTAGGTCTCAAAATGTGCAAGAGTTGCCCTCAAACCCCGGCCAACTTCTATTTATAGCAAAGGGGTACGCAGCTAGCTGTTATCGGACGACGCAGTTAAAATCGCGCTGACCGGACGCTCCGGTCAGAGTGACCGGACGCGTCCGGTCACTACAGGACAAGCGTGAAACAGTGCGCGTCAGAACTAGCCGTTGCCGTGACCGGACGCGCTCTAGCGTTTGACCGGACGCGACAGTGTCAGCGTCCGGTCGCGGTCCAGTAAGCTCCCGTCGAGACCGGACGCGTCCGATCGCACGTGACCGGACGCGCCAGCGCGTCCGATCGGAGTCCAGTAACGGTCCACTCGTAACCGGACGCGCCACCGCGTCCGATCGCAACTGCCCTCCGTGCTGAACTCCTGGGTATGTGACCGGACGCGCCGGTTCCGCGAGGGACCGGACGCGCCGGTCCGCGACCCTTCTCACACGCGCGTCTGTCTGTGGTTTGAACTGACCGGACGCGCCAGCCGCGTCCGGTCAATTCGACCATAGCGTCCGGTCACTGTATTTTCGGTGATAATCATTTCGGACTTTCGCCACCTTTTCTCGCCTCCGGCGTAATAGAAAATAGGCATTTCATTTCCTCGAAAACGCCTAAATCCCGCGCTCGCAAGCTCGGCGGGAGGGAGAGCGAACCCCAAACCCCTTACTACCGCTCAAACACCACCGCCTTCGCAAATGTGCCAACACCATCAAGTGAAAAACACCATGTGCATGTGTGTTAGCATTTTCACAAACATTTTCAAGGCGTTATGTTAGCTCTCTACTAGATCCTAATGCATATGCTCAAGACATTGATCTAGTGGCACTTGATTCCCGAGCTAACCGTGATTGCCCCTCTTGATAGTCGGCTATGTATCCTAAACCCGGTCAATCACTTCTCTACTCAACTTAGACCGGCAAAAGGAAAACCCTATGGTTATACCTTTGCCTTGCACTCTTAGATCCTTCTCTTCCACATGATCATCGTGTCCATCATTTTATGTGCATTTCTTCATGATCTTGCTCATCATTTCATGCACCAAATCATGTGGTCTTGTGGCCATCTCTCCATGCCATTTCCACCTCCATCACATGTTGCTTATGTCTAGCTTAATCACACTTGATACAATAGCATTAGCAACTTGGTGTCATTAATTACCAAAACCAAACTTGGGCTTTCAACGTGTCAAAGTTCCTTCCACGTGAAGACAAATTCAGTGAAATACTGACGCGATAATAGTTTGTTGAATTTAGGCGCATTTTATATAAACAGCTATATTCATCCTTTTTCTTCAGGGAATATAGTCATCTATTCGTCTACTCCAATCAATTACATACATGGACTTCAACACTTTTGGAAGTGACTATGAAATAATTGCAAGGAAGATACCTAGAATTTCTTCTACATGTTTCCAAATCCTTGAATAGATAAGGATCCAAATCCTTGAAAACAAGTTGCACTCGCACAATTCCTATTGGAACTTTGTGTTCCTGTCATTATCAATTTGTGGTTGCAATAGTATTGTACAACAATAATGGATGAAGGAGGTGCTGGGTGAACAAGAAAGACCAAGATGCCTTCGATGTTGACTTCACTGACGACCTTCCTCGTGGTTTCTGTCTAAAATGCGGATTGAACCAATCCATATCCATACAAGTGCAAGATGGAATCCCATTGGAAAAAAGGTTGATATGATGTGAGTGAGGGAAGAACTTGGTTGGATATGTAATGAACCTCTGACTGGGTCCACCGGAACTGCAAGTGATGAGATTCCCAATAGACATGTCGCTTGTCATGTCTTCCTTTTACCCCACTCAATGAAACACAAATTTAGTTTCATTAAATTCTCGATGGAATATGTCTCCATAGTATATTTATATAAACTTGTAAATGTTAATATTTTTTTTCTAAAACTTAGCCAAAGTTAAAAGAAGAAGTTTGATGTATGATGAAATACCTATAATTAGAATGGAAGGTGTGTAGTTTACATATACCCATAGGTGAATGTCGTAGTCAAACCCTACTGGCCCCGAACATATTTTATGCGCGAATTAATTTTGGAGGCACAGTGCAAGCTTACAAGTTTACATGAAGAAATATTATCTGAGTGAGCTAGCAAAAAGGTGAAAGGAGAGCAGGCTGATGTGTTAACTCGGTCTACTCGATGAGAACTAAGGTTCAACGTCACTAAGACCTGCCCACGAAAGAAAATCTTTTGGACGTTGATGTGGGCACACGTAAGATTGAGACTGAAAGAGCACTATGGCTGGATAGTACTAGGATGGGAAGGCGCGCTCCGCCGCACCTGTTTTTTTAATGACGTGAACAGTAAAAGTAGAGTGAACCAAACCGGGAAGTGTTGAACAGTGTCTATGGAGTATTTAAAATTTTGATGAACAGTGTTTGCGCTGTAGCTGGGGACACGTGGACAGGCGGAGGAGCGGCGCTTTCATTACGCGTTGAGGAATCAACTAGTCTATAGATATATAGACCACGAAGAGTTTCTTCATGAACCTATCTAGTCCATCTGGTAATAAAAATGTTACTCAAGGACTTTCTTAAAAGATCACATCAACTGGTAAAATAATGCTCTATTTAAGAACTAATAAATCTGGCTCACTTTGCTAGGGGTGTGGATTTACACCTCTACCATCATCTAAGGCTTTAAGCACTTTTTCTTAGCCTGCTTTAAGATAGCACATTAGGAGGTCATTTTCTTCCTAGTATATACAAAAATCACTTGGTTCCTCCCAAGTGCTGTAGTTTTATTGTCCATATTTGGATGTTAAACCCAATTAGAAGCATGAATTAAGATAATTTGTTACTGCCTTTGTCGTAAAAAAATGTAAGAGCATCTACAAGAGTTTTTCTAACAGTTTGATTAGTGAGAAATTCGTCATTTAGAGAGTTATTTGAGTAAAAATTATCTTCTACACCTCTGTACCCTCTGTAAGGTCCTAGATGGCTAGAGGGGGGTGAATAGCCTATAAAAAATCTACAAAAACCACTAAGCAAACTTGTTAGAATAACAAACGGCGTAAAGCGAGTTTTGCTTAGCCAAAGGTTGTAATGCAAGCCTCCTATCCACAAGTCTAGTAGATTATGATCTCTAGTTCACACAAGTGCTAAGTCACTAGTTTTACACTAGAGAGCAAGCTAACAACACTACTAGCAAAGCTACCACTAGAGCTACACAAGATAATCTAGTAAAGATAAGTGCAAGAGGGAGGATTGTGATTCTTATACCGACGGTGGAGTGAAGATGTTGCCAATCACCAAGATGATA
>CM039596.1:11047029-11205945 GCA_022457205.1 Saccharum spontaneum | reverse complement strand
GGATCCATGGGTAAATGATAAATATTGTGTAGGCGTGGTGCTTAGACCATATTTATCTGCGATTGCACCTTATATGCCGGATCGTGGGGTGGTCCGCGATGGTGACAGCTTCGTTGGTTCTTATATAGTCCCCCTCCCGTGTGTAAGGCAGGCAGAGCAACATTATTACGGGGGAGTGATTGCTATGTTTCTCATCTTCCTTGATAATATCACTATGCATGGGCATAGTCCTTTCTCGCAATGATTGCCAAGTGTACTTGCACTAACTATGATATGCTAGACTTTATAGTTAAGAATAACTTAGGAAATATCCTTGTAGTTCGTCCTAATACCATGCTAATGACTTGCTAGAATATCTGTTGAGGTGCTTATCATTATTATATGTGGCTAGCTGATCAGATTAATTATCTTTGTCACCATTCATACTTTATCTATATTTTATGTGACACTTATCCCTGTATGCAAGAGATAGATGAATGCTCTCACTTATACATGCAATGATTGATACTCATTCCTATATTCCATTCCATAATCAACATTGATGTTAGTAATCCCTTCCCAGTGGTAAAAATATAAATAACGATACCTAGAATACTTCCCGGTTAAAATGCTACATCGGTATTAATCTGTGCGCTTGCAGATCTTATTTATTATTTATTTAGAAGAGCAGTTGCATATTTCAATACCGCGTCTCTCATGTCATGCTGGGGATGACAACTTGGCTTAAGTGGCATGAGGGATAGGTTCGGCATTTTTGGCGCCGTTATCAGAATTAGAAAACTAAGTCTACTTTTGGTAATGACGTTAAGAATGCCCAACAAGCATTTTTGGCGCCGTTGCCGGGGAAGGTTGATTTACTAACAAGGAATGAATAAGGAATTTGAGTCATCATTCGCATCATTAAGTGATTGAGATCATCAATTCTCCCATACAGATTTACCCCTGTATTTTTCCATTCTTATTGTTTTACAGGGTGATGTATGAATAGAGGACATCTTCCAGAAAATTTTGTTGACAACCCCGAAGCATTAATCAGAGGGGCAAGAGCCAAGCTCAAGAAGTCAACACTTCGACGCAACACTTCATCCAATCCCGAAGACTGCCGAAGTTTCATCCAGAATTTGTCAACAGAGTTCGCAGCCATGGCGAACAAGACGATCCGCGAGTTCTCAGCTCCCACTACGGACAACATCCGCACTGGACCTGCCGCGGCTATCGACAAGAACTTTGAGCTCAAGCCAGGGCTCATCAACATGGTACAAGCCAACCAGTTTTGTGGAAAGCCGCACGAAGATGCAAGTGCTCATCTCTAACACTTCCTAGAGATTTGCAGCACATTCACTATATTAGATGTTCCCAGAGACGCCATACTACTTCGCCTTTTCCCATTCTCACTATTGGGGAGAGCGAAGCAGTGGTTCTACGCGACGAAGGATAAGAACACTACGTGGGCACTCTGCTCTACGAACTTTCTGGCTAAGTTCTTTCCCATGGGCAAGACCAATGCTCTCCGTGGGAAGATTACAAGTTTTCAGCAACAACATGATGAATCCGTTCCAGAAGCTTGGGAGCGCTTTCAAGATTACATCCTAGAATGTCCCCATCATAGAATGGAAAGCTGGCTACTTATGCAGACTTTCTATCATGGGCTCATCACTAGTGCTCGTGAGACCATGGATGCTGCAGCTGGAGGCGCATTTCTATCACTCACCATACCACAAGCTACAGCCCTTGTGGAGAAGATGGCGTCCAACCAAGGTTGGAACGAAGAGAGGACTCAAACACGCAAGAAGGGTGGAGGTATGCACCAGCTCAAGGAGGTAGACATGCTGTCTGCAAAGTTAGACCTACTCATGAAAAAGCTCGATGACAAAGCTGGAGACAAAAGAGAAGTCATGAACGTCTACGACTCTCACAGACTTGTGAGGAATGTGGAGATACTGGACACTCAGGCAATCACTGCCCTAAGATGCTTGAGGATGCAAGGTACATCAACAACAACAACTACTACAACCGTCCTCAACAAAATCAAGGTTGGAATCAACAGAGGCCTAACTACTCAGGTAACTACTCAGGTAATTATCAAGGTAATAACTCTTACAACAACAATAATAATTTTCCACCCCTGAGAGAGTTAGTGTCTAATCAAGGAAAGCTAATGGATAACTTGTCTAAGAAATTAGCATCCAATGATAAAATACTAGAAAACATAAATAATAGAATGGATAATTTCTCTACTGCCATCAAAAACCAAATTAGCTTTAATAAAATAATTGAATCTCAGTTAAATCAAATAGCTGCTGCTGTTCCTGCTACTAACCCCGGTATACATCACAACCGGAAGGATTAGAATCTGCAAATCTTGTAGACATGTTTGATGCAGGTAACTATTGGAGTAATCCCGCTGTCGGAGTACATAATGACCTTCTGCCAGTCAAGAGAGGCGATCCAGAACGCCCCGTCATCCCGATCTCCATCGGCATGGTGGACTTCCCAGAAGCACTCTGCGACTTTGGCTCCAGCGTCAACATTATGCCCAGGGTACTCTATAAAAAATTCTTTACATATCCTTTATCAGAAACAACTATGTGTTTGCAGCTTGCAGATCGGACACTAAGCTTTCCTAAAGGAATATTAAAGAACATGTGTGTCCGAGTTGGTACCTCGTATGCTCCAGCTGATTTCGTGGTGATAGAGACCGGGTCCGATCAGAGGTCACCAGTTATTCTGGGAAGGCCATTCCTGAACACCTCGGGAGCTGTCATCTACGCCAGCGCTGCGAAGATCAACTTCAACATCAAGGGGAGGAAGGAGACGTTTTCCTTCAAGAACAAGATTACACAAATCCCAGAGCAACCCTAACATGAACCAAGAAAGAGGACCAACAGGAGGAACAAGCAGAACAAGAACAACCAAGGATGGACCGAATCAGCTAAGATGGTCACTGCAGTTCAAGGAGGTCAAGACCGACGACCCAAGTCGCCGTTCCTAATCAAGAAGGACGACCCAGGCATGCCAAGCATTGAGTGCTCAATCAATGGATACTCCTTTCAGAAGGCGCTCTGCAACACTGGATCAGGCGTCAACATAATGGCCACAGTCACCTATCAGCTCTTGTACGGGACCATGCCCTTAAAACCAACATACACTCAGCTCCAGATGGCAGATCAGACATCCCGAAAGGTCGAAGGTATAGTAACCGATGTCCCTGTTAAAATTAATGATCATTTTGTCCATACAGACTTTCAGGTCATTGACATGGGAGACGACGAGTACGAGCCACCCATCATCCTAGGAAGACCGTTCCTAGGCACCGTCAAAGCAATCATCTACATTGGAACCGGAGAAGTCCATATGCATTTCCCCTCTGAGAAGGTACGCCGCTACTTTAATGACCCTAACTATATAGTTGAAGATTCTAAGCAGGTCAGGACAAGAAGAAGGCGACGTAACCATAACCAAAGGAGGCAAATCATCAAGGACGTATGGGCAGACTATGAAGGAGAGGTCATAAGGCCCGAGGATACACAATAGGAGACCGAAGCACCAAGTCGGGTATGGAAAGCGAAGACAGTTACACAAGAAGAGGAGGCGCTGCCGGAACCACCGTCTACGCCACCCAAATTCCAGGACAACTAAGAAGAAAAGAAGACTTAAAAACACCGAACGCCGTGCCAAGAGGTAAACTTGGTAGTTATCATTTTCCCTTTAATTATTGCTCAGTTAATCATGTTCATTCTGTCTAAAAAAATGTTGAAAACAGTAAGCCCCATGTGAGTATGCGAGTGGCATAAAACCCATAAGTACATTCACTGTGGTGGCATAAAAAAACAATATAATAATAATATATTTTTTTTGTTCTATAAAAATGAAAATAAAAATAGAGAGTGACATTTATCAAGGAAGCTCAAACATGATAAAGGCTAGATATTTATGCTAACGCTTAATCAAGTTCCACGAAGCTTTGTTGTCTATTTGAGCTCCACAGAATTCAGGAAGACTAGCAGATGGAGGACATCCTAATCGTTGTCAGGGTGCTGCCGACATTCAAATACACCTCTGCACCTGCTAGCTACATCAGAAGAAATTACGTCAAGATCCAACTTGGGGGAGAGCACCCCCATTTATCCCGATAAGTATTTTTATCTACATTTATACCTATGCTTTATTAAAATAAAAAGATGCATAATCATGAAAACCCAAATAAATATTTTATGTTTATATATATTTGCTTAGTTTAATAAATAAATAAAGTAGCTATGCTAAACTGAATCTTGAAAATAAAACTCTAGCATGGATATAATGAATAGTTGCTCTGCCTAATTTTCAAATTTGTTCTCTCTCTAGTTTAGACATAACTGTTATAATTTAAAACTGGCTCTAAACCTGAACTAGTGGGGAGAGAACTTGATCTGAAGTCTAAGTTGTTAGCGGATATGATATGGGAAGGTTGAGCTGCTGTTTATCTGTTCCTAGAGATGCTAGAATTCTGGAGAATTTTATCTTTGAAAATCTTTAAAATGTTGCATGATGAGTTCCTGTATGATGAGAGTTTAAATTCCTACCACAGCCATATATACATGCTTGTTAGAATAAGAGCCGCACTTTTACTACTTACTGCTTATGAGCATTGAGTGTGGTCAAGCTGTGTAGACCCTTGGAAACTTGTCATGTGGTTAAAATCAAGATTCACTTGCACGTTCACTCATATATGCTGCTTCTACTCCGGAAGTACGCATCCACATATATCCACTCATTTCCATCTCCAGATTCACCCAAAATTATTCTACTCCTGACCCAGGAGAGAATAGCCAAAAACATTATCCCATTCCTGTTATTCCCTGTGAAGTTAATGCTCAAGTCATTTCTGCTACCACTTGCTATATTTTCAAAAGAGGGAGATTGCTCTAAAAAAAGCGAGGAAATAAAAAGGAGCAAGTGCTCGGAACCTCGAAGAAAGAAAAAGTGAGACGAGAGGTAAAAATGGACAAGTGTCCGACAGTAGAATTAGGGGTACAAGATACCCACCTGAAAAAAATAGAGCATCTCATTTCCCTCAAAAGTTTTAAAAAGCAAGAAAGGTATGTATTCCCTCAAAAAGAGCATTAGACTTTTGTTATCACCATACACCACTCATTCACCACACAAGCACATCTTGATTTGACTTATTGACTTGTTTCTCTGGATCCATGGTTTGACTATGCAATAAATGTTCTATGAGTATGTATACTGTATCTCCCACCTATGAGCTCCAGATATCAAAGCCTTATTAGAGTAGGGTGAGAGAGAAGGCAATGTCACTACGCCTTATACCATAAATACCACATACTTTGAGAGAGAAGGCATATACCATTACTGCCTTGGTAAGGATCCAGAAATACCACAAAAGAGAGACCCGAGAAGTCATACAAGGAATCTCTGAGTTTTATTTGAAAATCTGCAAAAAAAACTCCAGAGCTATAGCTGATCAAGAATAAGAGACATAGCGTTTGACTAGACCGTTCTATCTTTTAACCACTCAAGATGCAGGTGACGGTTGCAAGCCCCATGGTGAAAGGTAAAATGAGTAAGTTTTAAGTCTTGACAGTTTACTCTAACTCAGGGATGAGACCTTATTTGAAAGCATATGTACCGTCAACGTTCAAAGGCTTTGCAGCAACTTTTGATCCATAATGAGTCTATCCTTGCTCAGGGACGAGCAAGAGGTAAGCTTGGGGGAGTTTGTTGCCGGTCCTTAAGTACCAAATATAGTTATCAAATAAATAAAGAAAAGGATCCAAATGTAACCAACACCTATATTTAGGGTTTTATCTAACAGAATTTCACGAGTTTTGGTGTTTGTCTGTTTCTGTAGGGGGTTATCAGAAAATACGGAGAAAAGACCCACACGTCGGGTTTATATAGAGATAATAACGTGTTCACTGATTTTCTATCATCTAGAAGACTCTAGAAGCCACGAGAACGAACGGGAGGCCGAACGGGCCCGGAGGCAGGGCGCCCGCCCTGCCCCCTAGGGCGGCCGCCCTGGCCTGAGAGCCAATCAGGCTCCGTCTCGCGGATTATGCTCCACCGACCTAAGGGATCAAGGAAAACCGTGCGATTAATGTCGGTTTGATCCGACGGCCCACGTTCACTTGAGGGGGCTATATAAGCAGGACCCCTGGCCCCTGGAGGAGGCACTTCCTCATTCTAAATTCCTCAAACCCTAATCTCTGGAGGAGAGTCTCTGATCAAGCCCTAGAGCCACCACATCAACTAGATCTCTAGTATAGCATAGCTACATAGGATTAGAACTAGAAGGAGTCAATCTTCGATTGGTTTCCGGATCTGTCAAGAGGATTCTTGGTAATTTCTTTACTGTTCTTCATTGTTCATCTTTGTTCTTCAATATTATGAATACAACTTTGTTCTATTTCAATATATTGATTATGACTATGCTCTACTTGTTTATATTTGCGATTATATTGTTCTTAGTTTATCGTAGTTATACGCTTGGCTTAGTTAGATTGGAATTATATACATGTTTAGGATCATATAGCGTTTATCCATCGGATCCATGGGTAAATGATAAATATTGTGTAGGCGTGGTGCTTAGACCATATTTATCTGCGATTGCACCTTATATGCCGGATTGTGGGGTGGTCCGCGATGGTGACAGCTTCGTTGGTTCTTATATAGTCCCCCTCCCGTGTGTAAGGCAGGCAGAGCAACATTATTACGGGGGAGTGATTGCTATGTTTCTCATCTTCCTTGATAATATCACTATGCATGGGCATAGTCCTTTCTCGCAATGATTGCCAAGTGTACTTGCACTAACTATGATATGCTAGACTTTATAGTTAAGAATAACTTAGGAAATATCCTTGTAGTTCGTCCTAATACCATGCTAATGACTTGCTAGAATATCTGTTGAGGTGCTTATCATTATTATATGTGGCTAGCTGATTAGATTAATTATCTTTGTCACCATTCATACTTTATCTATATTTTATGTGACACTTATCCCTGTATGCAAGAGATAGATGAATGCTCTCACTTATACATGCAATGATTGATACTCATTCCTATATTCCATTCCATAATCAACATTGATGTTAGTAATCCCTTCCCAGTGGTAAAAATATAAATAACGATACCTGGAATACTTCCCGGTTAAAATGCTACATCGGTATTAATCTGTGCGCTTGCAGATCTTATTTATTATTTATTTAGAAGAGCAGTTGCATATTTCAATACCGCGTCTCTCATATCATGCTGGGGATGACAACTTGGCTTAAGTGGTATGAGGGATAGGTTTGGCATTTTTGGCGCCGTTATCAAAATTAGAAAACTAAGTCTACTTTTGGTAATGACGTTAAGAATGCCCAACAGCGACCAACGCCACCTTTGCAAATGTGCCAACACCATCAAGTGTACATCTCCATGTGCTTGTGTGTTAGCTTTTTCTCAATCATTTTCAAAGGTTTTCCAGTTAGCTCACTAGGCCCTATATGCAATACACTTCATGAATTCACCTAGTGACACCCGTGCGTCGAATAACCGATAAGACTTCCCCTCTTAATAGTTTGGCTATCGACCCTAAACCACTCACACCCTCTATGGTGTCTTGAGTGTAAAACAAAATGGCCCTATGGTTATATGTAACACTCCGGTGTTACGCAATGCATTTGCATGCCAATCATATGTATGGCATTTCATATCATCATAATCATACATGTTAATATTATAAATTGAGTTAAATAAAAGCTTGGAAACAGTATATGTGATGTAATATATTAATGTGCTAATCACATTACACCAAAATTTTACAACTATAATTTTTATATCACTTAGAACCATAGTTCAATTTTTGGAGCAACCAGATGACTCAAAGTTTTGTCAAAAACTTGTTCAAAAATATTAATTAAAAATATTCAAAAATACTCCCTATTTTAGCTTTTATTCTGCAATTTAAAATCTATTGAGAATTTTTAGTTGGCCCCTTAATCAAAGTTGTAGAGAATTTAATTCTGAGCAACTTTTATTTTTGGGTCAATTCCAAAAAATGTCTTCTTCTTGTTCAAAATGGGGTTTGAAGTTTGTGTTTGCATTTGATTTGAATTGAAAATTTTGAAAAAAATCAAATCCGGCTTAGCAGGCCGCCGCCTCGGATTCGGCCCGCTGGCCGAATCGGCCCGCGCCACTCCCGCGCGCACCCGCGTCCGCCTCCGCCGCGGCCCGGCCCAGCCAGCCTCCTCCCCCTTCTTCCCGCTCGCGCGCGCGCACGCTGGCGCCCCGGCAGCAGACGCCCGCCGCGTGGCGGCCGCATGCCGGCGACGCCACCGCGTGGCCACCGTGGACCCCGCGCCCGCGCTCCGCTTCAAAAACGCCTGGGCACCTGGTCTCCCTCCCAGTTGCGCCTCGCTTCTTCCCTTCTTCCTCCCTCCGGTGAAAACCGCAGCGGAACGCCGCTCGCCACCGAGCTCCGCCACCTTCACCGCCCTGTTCCGGCACCGGTGGACCATCTCCGTCCAATTGGCCGTGCACAAGGCTCCGCCCCATCCTCCCCTCCTCCGAACGAGTGTCGCCATCTTCTCGTTTGCCCCAGTAGGGCTCAATTTTCCCTCGCCGCGCCGCGCCACCGCGACGGTGCCGCCGAGCCCGTGCTCCGCCACCGCCTCGCTCGCCCTCTCTCTGCCCTCCCGCGTCTCCCTCTCGCGTGCGCCACTCCCTTGCAAACGTCTTGCGCGCATTAGCTGGTCTCGGTTTGGCCGGAGCCGGCCGTTGGCCCTCGGCCACCGCCGCGACGTCGAGGCCACGGACGCCGGCGAACTCGCTCTGCCCTCCTTTCTCCCCCTTCGGTGAACTGGGCTGCGCCTGTGGGCCGCGCCCCGAGCGGGCCGGCTCGGCCGTTCCCCCACGCGCGCAAGCCAGGCCGAGAACGGCCATGGGCCGCTTGACTCCCCCGGGCCGGCCCAGTGCCGTTATGAAAAATTCATTTCTATTTTCTTTTATTATTCTTGATGAAAATGCTTTGAAAAATGTTTTAGTAGTCATTTCAGCTCCAAAAATTGTGAAATAAATTTCTCTAGATTCATTGGAACCAGATCTATGATATAAAATTATTGCATGTAAAATTTGAGATACTTTTCTGTAGAGTTTTTAATTAACTATTGAAATGGCTGTTTTCTTGATAAATTCTTAATAAATCCTAGAAAAATCAGAAAAATGTGATTCCAAGTTTGTTAATCTTTTTGTGCCATGTACTTGCTAAGAAAAATTTATATCATGTCTGTTCTATAGAAAATTATGTAGGTGTAGTTCAAATGCTTTCTATCACTAATAATTGTTATTTTTGTTAATTAAATAAATTTGAATAAAACATGCAAGTAATAATTTTTCTATAGTGTTTGTTTACTGTGTAGAAAGTAGGAAAATTTCTAAATCTGTTGTTTGATACTTTTCATAATGCAAAGTATTTTAAATATTCATTTTTAGGCCTTAGCTTGTTATTTTGTATAGACATTTCTAGTAATCCAGGTGTAGTGAAAATCTTGTGTCGGGCTAGTTTTGATATTAGTAATCCACTGTAATTTTCTAAGATTTTTCTGTGCTACTAAACTATGTGTTGCTGTTCAAGCATAGGGCTAATTAGGGTTTACATGCACTCTTTAATGCAAGATTAGTTAGTAAACCATACTTTGGTGTATCTTTGAAGCATCTTCAGTGTCAAAGTGCCTTTGCATGTTAGAGAATCATGGTGGTAGTTTTCAAGTACATGTTCTTGGATGACGTAGACTACCTTGTAGAAGAGTCGTAAGTTCCACGTAATCAAAATAACGTAACATGCTCATTTACACCGCATGCATTCATTATCATCATCTCATGTCATCCCTGCAATGCACCTAGGCATGAGCACTTATACTCCTGCATCATACAGGATCGCAGGAAGTGACCCCGGTAGCAGTTCCCGAGGACCTAGAAGAGCAGTCCGAGGTGCTAGAGCATGAGTTGACCGAAGCCGAAGAGGAGGTCGGTGAAGATCTTCCGGAGTGCCCCGACCACCGTCCGAGCTCGTTTGAGAGAGGCAAGCCCCGAAGCATTTCTCCCCCGGTTTGCAAATAATTTATTATTAACCTTACTTAATTTGATGCATTACGTTTAGGAGTTGTTTGCAAACGTTGCTGCATTATACCTTGTTTCACCTCGCTTTACCCAATCCTTGTTACCCTGGTGTCCGCGGTCAATAATTGCTTAGTTTGCTTAGACCGGTAGAAGTCGGGTGATTGCCTGTCATCCGCAAGCTATAGGGGATTATCTGGATTTATGTGAAGAATGTCATATGAGAATAACTAAGTGTCGAAATGAATCTGAGACCGGACGGAAGCTTGCAGGGTTTCGGACTGTAGTGTCTTCCGTCTGTGTCGATTAAAGACCGTCCGTTGTTGGGCCTCGAGTTATGTTGAACGCATGCCTCATATTTAGCTGGCCGAATAAAGTACCTTTCGACCGCGAAGCCGGGAGATTATTCGGGCCGAGTGGATTGCCCGCAACGCACTGTACCGGAGCAGTAGTGACAGGAAACGGGGGCGCGATGATAAGGCCAAAGAGCAGTCAGGCGGCCCCCGGGTACATGTGGTTCTTGGCAAGCTCGCGACTTTACCTGAATGGTTGACTCGGTGACCAATACCTCACTTTAGCGGGTGAGTGAGGTTTGTGTGAGGAATAAATTACCAGCTGGCTAATAATCGATTCGAATCGCCATCGTTCACTGGATAGTGAACACTTGACTTGAGCTACTTCATCGTAGTAATATTGATGAAACACGATAGTTATGTGGAAGATGATATGGTAACTATTGTTAATGATCAATGGTAATCCTTACTTGCTTAATTACATGGTTACTCTAGCATAAGTGCAACCATAGTTGACAGGGTAATAAAGATTAAAATACTGCATGCTTTTGTAAAAGAACTGTTAAGTTAAAATGCTTTTCTTGCAAATGAGTCAGCTAGCCCACCAGAAAACCTATCATGATCCTTGGTGTCATTTTATTTTGGTTCTGTCGGGTAAGTCTAGCTGAGTACCTTCTCGTACTCAGGGCTTTGTTCCCACTTGTTGCAGATGGACAGATGTACTATGGTTATTGTATCAATTGTCTCTACCCTGCGATGGGCGAAGCTTAGGACCATGGGCAATGGTCATTCACTACTTCTCGTCTGATGCTTTTGCTGGAGATGATCACAAGCTGGCACTTTATTTCAAACACTGTGTGTGTGCGTGATTTGAACTACTGCTTCCGCTACTTTTATTCGAACCTGGTTTGTAATAACTATGTTTAAACTCCGATGTATTTTGTGCCGCGAACTTCTATGTAACTTATGACGGTGACCGCTAAACTTAGTACGATCTTGGCTGTTATGTGAATGGTTTGAAATCCGTCGAGATTTCATGGACTACCGGATTATACGGGCTTAAGTCTGTTAAATTGTCCTTCCGTTGGATGATTTTCTTACTTAATCTCATATAATTGGGCGGTTCTGTTACAGTTATACCTTTGCCTTGAGCCCATTTTGTTTCTCCAAATGATATGATCCACTTCATATCATCACATGACCGTCTCGATCCATTGACCTTGACTTCACTTGCTCTTCACCGTTGCATCGGTCCATCGGCGCCAAGTCTTGCTCAAGCTTCACCATCGTATGGTCTTTCGCTTCGAAGCCTCGACTTACCCTTCACCTTCACAACCGGTCCATCGAGCCAAGCTTCATCTTGGTCTTCACCATCTTGGTCATATGAGTCAATGTCATGTCTCATATTTAATGACCACCTTTATCTAAATCATCCACTTAGATACAAAGGTTAGTCCTAGGTTTCATCAATTAGCCAAAATCAAACTAGGGACTTTCACCCTCCAACAGTTTTTTTATATCTTATGCGCACTGTAGAAAGTCATCCCGCTCCGTTTTTTATTAGCGAGAAATCAGAATAGATGATGTCCATATTTGGATCCAATTAAAAAGTTGTTGGATTATATTTTTATCAAAATCTCAATTCCTATAAATTAGGAAGGATATAAAGAAACTCTTAGAGTTACTTTAAGAGATTTTATCTATGCACTTATATTTTTGGACAAAAATAGTAGTATTTTTTTCTACAAAAGAAATCTACTAGTAAATAGTAAATTAGTAAAGATTCAACAACTAGCGAGTTATATCCGCATCCTAGCACATAAAACGCAAGCTATCTATTTATTTTTTGAAAAAACAAAAGAAAATGAAATTTTGAATGCTCCTTTTGTTTCAAATTATCAGTGTCACCATTACCTTTCGAGTTGTTCGGTTGATGGTTTTTGCGGGTGATAAACCGACTAATATTGTTTTGTTTTTGAGAGAAAAACATTGTATATGGCTGATAAACCGGGCTGATAAGTTCAAGCGAACAGGGTGAAACGCTAAACCCAATATACACGTTACTGATAAGCCGGGCTGATAAGTTCAAGCGAATAGGGTTTAGGGTTTGTCTTAAGTCAAGTTCCTCTAATTTAACTAACTTAATGAAAAAATGCACCAACACATATAACATCAAAATAGTTTCATTTAATTTTTCATGAAATATCTTGATGATACATTTATTTGAAAACTAGAGAAGTTTGACTTGGTACAAAGCTAAAGTGGTCTATAATTTAAAACAAAGGGATCTACCTACCTACTTATATATATATATATATATATATATATATATATATATATATATATATATATATATATATATATATATATATATATATATATATATATATATATATATATATATATATATATACACACACACACTCACTCTTAAAAAAAAGTCATCCACTGCTCACCACTTTCTTGGTAATCATGTCATCTTTATTTTCATTTCCCAATATGCACGTTGCTGACATGATCAAACACTATCAATCTCCTGCAGCACAAATTTAAACGCAGGTCTGACGTCACAGCCATCGCCGCACCACGTTGCATAACACCTGCTTTTAATCTTAGCACCCTGTTCGCTTGAATTTACCGGTCTGAGTTATTAGCCATGGTACAGTGTTTTTCTCTCCCAACAAATCAGCTTCAGCCGGCTTATCAGTCGCAGAAACCATCAGACGAACAAAGTTCTAGCTCTTTCTATTTACTTGGTTGGCATGATTAGATGACTTCATACGGATCAAGATGTTCATATATTCTGTTAACAATAGGTTTATTAGTGTTCTAATAGTCGTACTGTTCCTCGTCGTAAGCGTGACGTCTCCAGCAAAGCACTCGACGAGACCACGAGCTTGTTAGACCGGCTGGGCCCGTTCAATGGTGCGACATTGGGAGCCCACAACTTTTCAATCCTGGCCCAAGTTAAAGTTACAGCCAGGCCGGTTTTGCAGTATTTGTGCACAGGTAGAGTCGAATACAAAAAGGAATAAAGATGTATATGTATATGTATAGACGACAGAAAGGGGGGGAGAGGTTACATACAGTCATACAGCAACATGTTCTTCATACAAGGCATTGATTGGACTGTATTTTAGGCATCCAAAATGCTAACGACAAGAGCAGCCTAAGAGGCCACTACAGTTAACATTACATCAATTTGTTTCTTTTCCAAACAAGATCATACTTATAGATGGTTATAATAACTATCAGGTGATTCTAGGTACGCGCTAGACGGCCACCAGTTCAACCATGCAACCATGCATCGACCTATTGGTCATTTTGATGTTAATCTGGACAGCTCGCTATGGAGACATGCTTGGGCTTCCCTTGAGATCATACACCAGTTGACAGCCTCCAGCACTAAAATGCCTGAGGATGCAACACCTTTCTGAGAAATCTGTTTGGCAGCGAACAACTAACTTTTTTTTTCGAGAACACGTCCGTTGGCAGCGAACAACTACGTTGATGATATTTCTCTCAGAGCCAGACGATTCTTCTTGCCAATTCTGCGCCTGGGCACCTTCTGTCTCTCATAGGTAGCTATGTAGCTGCAGTAAGGTGGGATGCGAGATTTCCATACCAGCACATCAAACTTGTCCTCAGCAGGAACCTTGACACCCGTCAGTACTTCTCGCGACGTCGGCAATGGTAGCTCTTCTTGTCCAGGGCCAGCCTCCCTGAGATCATACACCAGACACCCCTGACTTTGAGCACCCACAAAGGAAACATTAGTGAAACCAACAGGAACATTTTTCTCAAGGAGGTCTTCAGGGTGTACCCCATGGGAAAACATGTGTTCCTGTACCAGCGCTCTTACGCTTGACAGGATGGCGTGCCAGAATTGAGCGTTCGGATTGGACCTTAACATCTCACCGAGTATATTCGCACCCAGGAATGAGCCTTTTAATTCAGCAGCCAGCTGCATGCCCAGAGATGCAAGTTTTGGATGCTCATCAGGGTCCATGCTTCCGAAAGCAAGTGCTTTGAAGTAGTACCAGTACTCTTCCTGAGACAAACTCTTCATCCAGATGGGCATTGCCGTCCCCAACTTAGCAACTTCATGAGTTCTTCCTATCAGAAGAATTTTACTTCCATGACCCGTCGCCTCCTGAAAAGTGGATTTGAGGTTTGCCCATGCCGCCTCATCGACATTCCAACTGAACTCAACAACAAACAAGCACTTCTTCCCAGAGGCAGCCTCTAAACTCGCTGCAAATTCTCCGTTCTCTAGATCATCCCCTTTGAAGAAGAATATCTCGGAGAAGCAACTGCGTACCCTCTCATCCTTGCAAGCATGTTGCACAAGGGTTTTCTTCCCAACTCGGTGCGGACCGATTATCGGAAGGATGCCAAGATTTGGGCAGCAGTCATCATGAGTATCATCATTGCACAGCAAGAAATTGATGACATGCTCTTTGTCGGCGTGGCGACCAAACATGCACTTGTCCATGAACAGATATGTACAGTATGGCTGACGAGGCAGGCGTGGGCAGCTGCCAAGCAGCATGACGAACTCCCTCATATCCTGAATCTTTGCTTCTAAACTGTCAAGAACACCTTTCAGGCTTGCGGTTGCGGTGCTCCCAGTACCAGAAGCTGCCGGTGTGCCCTTCGTGATAGCAGAAGTAAAACGAAGGCGCTTGGCAGCAGTAAGAGTAGACATGGCAAATGATCTCACCTCACCTTCGACTTTGCCTTCTTCAGCATACTGTATCTTGAACCAGTCAAGCATGTAGTGCCCTTCGTACATGCCCTCCATGAGCATCTTCAGCTGTACCAGCATTCCTCGGTTTGTGATGCACCGCCCCTCTGCTTCGTCAACGACGGTATGAATCCTCAGCAGGACCTGCTCCAATCTTCTATGGTCATCCTCATTCAGTGTATGGTTGCAAAAGTACTGTGCCAGGAAAGAGATGAACCGGCTGATAAGTTCACCCGCAACTGCTGAAATCAGTGCCTCCATGATGAACAGGCCCTCCTTGGGAACAAGTAACCAAATGGATCTGGAAATTGAGCCAGGACTTTTGAGGTGACCAAAACTAAAATGACTACAAGCTCTTGTACAAGCTAGCTGCCCACGCGTAAAGAAACTGCTATAAAAAAAGCAGAGGTGTTTTTTTACCAGACCACACGTCAGCGAGTACACAGAGTGAAGGGGAAGCCAGCGGATCTCGCGGAGGCGGAGGCTGACCGAGCCAGTGTCGCCGCCGGCCGCCCGGTCCGCCGTCGAGGAGCTGGTCGCCCTGCACGATGCAAGGGCTGAGGGAGGAGCGGCAGGGCCCGTCCCTGCTCACCTGCTGCAGCTGGTAACCGTCGAAGCACGTATGTCCTCGCGCGCAGCAGCCTGGTCGACCTCGGCCTCGTCGTGGCAGGCACGTGGAGGCGGAGGGGACGGGCGGCGCGGTCGTCGTGGCTGAGGAAGATCAAGATGGCCACGCCGTGCCCAGTTGTGAGAAGGGAAGCGCGGTACGGGCAAAGATTCGGGAAGCGAAGGCCGTGGTCGTCACTAAGCCTGGGCATTCGGGTTATCCGAAAATTTCGGGTCGTGTAATTCGGGTAGTTAGAAATTCAGGTACCAAAAATTACTATTTGATTTTTACCCCGAAAAAGTATTATCCGAAATTTCGGATGCCCGATAATTTGGGTTCGGGTTCGGGTTTTACCTGATATATCTAAAATTGACAAAACCAACCATTTTAGAAGAATTCAAGTACAATTTTAAAGCAATAAACAATAGTTCTTTAAATCGCATCATATCTTCATATCAATTACCAACAAAACACTTATCAAGTTAGTATAAATCTACATTAATTCATGCCAAATAATATATTTATATGACATTGAACTACCTCATGTCTTCATGTTAGGAATAGAAGAGCAAATATTTGAGATATTTTGGGTAATTCGGATAGTTCGGGTACCAAAAAACTTTACCCGAATTACCCAAACTAATTTCAGGTTTTTACGATCACTATCCAAAATTGTGATCGGGTAATTCGGGTTCGGGTACTTCGGGTCCGGATTCGGGTAATTCGGGTTCAGAAATTAGGTATCGGGTATTTTGCCCACCCTCAGTCGTCACGGCATTTTTTAGGCGGTGGGGAAGCTACGGCGTTTGGTTGCTCTAGCAGTTTTGCTTAAAAATAAAGAAAGCAGCACAAAAGCCGCTTGCCAATCAGGGCATAGTCAAACAAGTTGCAAGCTTATTCATCCCTAATAGTAGCCTGAAACTGAAAGGCATGAAAGAAGTTGACACCGACCTGATAAAAGTCAGAAGAATCACCCCCAAAACATCCAATATAATTCTAGCATTTGCATAGTAGCATTCTACAAATAATCTTCCAACAAACAAAAAAGATCTCCAATGCAAACTCCTACAAAAAAAATGCCCCTAATGAAACAATCACAAACTCATTTCCTTTCACACAGGAGTCCAAACAGACACAGAGATCAAAGGTCTGGACTTCCAGCACAGCTGAAGCCTGCCCTTTTCATGCGCAACCCCAAAGCTCCTATTGAACAGCCCAACCAGCATCCTAGCCTGAGCAATATTGCGAGCACTCAGCTCACAAGATGTAAACCCTTCCAGAGCCTTTGGAGCACCAGCGGCGGCCTCCGGTGTCACGGCCCCGTACTGCCCCACGAAGTCCTGTATCTTTGGCCCCACCATATCCTTCTCCACAAGTCTCAGGCAAGCCCTGTTGTTGCCACTGCTGAAACAACTCGACAGGGACTCGAACACCGTGGTGAAATGGTGCAATGCCTCAAAGAAGAACTCCACAAAGGAGGCCTGGGATAAAGAGGCCTCTTTTCCGATTCTGACCAGCTCCTCTTCTATGACCACCACTGACTTGGGTTGTAACTTCCTTGCACAGCCAAGTAGCAGCATCTGTAACTTGCTACATGATCTGTAACACAAGTTCGTTGTGTCACATGAGACAACCACTGAGCCTCCACAGTTCCTGGAGAAGTCGTCCAGGTCTTCCTCATGGTGTACACATAGAGAGTTGTACTGGAAGGGAAGGTTCAAGGACTCGGCAAACTCCGAAAGCCGCCGTGCAGCCGCCTGATGAGTGTCATCACTGTAACCAGCATCTGTTATGATTGCTGTAAGGTGGAGTGACTTGCCACCAAGGCGAGCAAGGTCTGACATGAGCGATGGCCACTGTATGCCCTCACCAAGGTTGAAGTCGATGACATGAATATCCGTGTCGCTTACGGTGGCATCTAGAATGGCTTGATTGGCGGTGAAGTGTGCAAACTTGACATATGGCGATAGCTCTTGTATCATCTGGTGCGCTGACATGATACCAGACTGCAATGGATCTGGGGGGTAGCATGGAGAGCATGCACCAGATATCCGGGATTGCAGGCCTTGGGCAAAGTGGTAGGCCAGGCGACCGAAAGAGCTGGTTGCAGCATTCTCACAGGTGCCAGCTAGGAGGCCATGAAGTTTTGAAAGCACTGCCAAGGCAAGGCTTGAATCCCCAGCCTCAACTGCATCTGCACCAGTGAGAAGGAGATCGCTTAAACTGTTCTCCTCCATGAGCTCATCTTGGATAGCTGCCAGGTTAGCACTCTCTTGGCGCAGAAATCTCTCATCACAATGGGTAGACACATCAACATCAAAGGCATGTTGGTCATGGGAATCACTAGAATCAATTGCAACGGTGTCAAAGAACTCACAATCTTCTCTTACATCAGGAGAAGGATCAGCAGGTATGGCGGCATTCTCATGGAGGGTGAGTTGAGGAGACCATAGTAAATAGTTACTCTCTTCATGTGTAGGAAAGAAGAGAGGAGGAGAACAAGGATATGAAATGGTCTCCATTTGCTTGCGACTACCATAAGAGTTGGTTTGGCCTATGTGATTTAGTTCACTTATATACAGAACAAGAAGGCCAAGTGGGGAGACAAGGTTGGAAGAGAAAAGCATGCGGACCCTCAGTGCTAATGCAAGCTAAACTGTCTTATTCATCTGGTAGCCGTAGTGCAACATGCATCTGACCAAAGGTGTTTGGCTCTTTATGTGCCTCTACCAACTTCAGGGTATACATACTCCCGAAAATAAACTGCGTTGTGTCATTTTTGGTGGCCTGTCAGAAAGAAACAGAAGAAACTCAGAAGGCGCTGGGGGCATATTCCTGTAGCGCTTCTTGCTACGTGTCAGCATTTTGTCATATAGTCCATATACGACGAATAAGAAATTCTATATATGCTGAGTTGCTATTTTTGCTGTGTGATCTTAGAATGCAGTCAAGTAGCAATTATAATTAAAAAGCAATAAATGCAACCCTAGATGCAGAGCATATGCTTCGAAATTCAACATTGTTCCGACAATATAATCTGTTCCATAAAAAATGCGATGCTTAAACTTCATCTATGATGTGTCTTATATAAAAATAGTATACACACTTAAACTTTATATTTGATATGGCCAGCTGAAACACAATTTACATATGTCATATAATGTGTGTTCAATAACTACCAGTGAGTTCCAAAAATTTTACAAGATTCCCTGTCACATCGAATCTTTGGACGCATGCATGAAGTATTAAATATAGGTAAAAAAATAACTAATTACACAGTTTGATTGTAAATCACGAGACAAATATTTTGAACCTAATTAGCCCATGATTGGACACTAATTGCCAAATAAAAACGAAAGAGTTACTGTGCTTTCAAAAATTTTACACCACCATCTAAACACAGCCTCAGTGACCAATGAGCTCATGACACCAACTTGCTTCCAGACTGAATTCTTTATTTCATGTCAATCAGGCAATCATACAGCGCCGTTATTGTAGGATGATAATTAAGTAGTTATCTTTTGGCAGATTCTTAATATAGTCATTGCAGTCATTTTCGCATCATATTAATAATTACTAGATGTTGCTAATACAGTGGAATTGAATGAGGACAATCCAACAATGCTGCTTGTTTTAAAGAGTGGAGAGTTGTTGCAAAGAGGAACTTAAAAAAAAAATCACCACACAGACTTCTTGGCTACAAGCTGCATGCCTATTAATCTGAACCTTTTGTCCTGGCCTTCACCCTGGCAAGGAATATGATTGATTCCAGAGAACGGCAGTGGCAGCAGCTTGGCGATGGAGTATTTGCAAACTTGCAAATGCTGATGATGTGTTGATTCCATCCCACCACCCCCACCCCGCCCCCCGCCCCCCACCCCAACAAATAAGCATTAGTCATAAATGTTTTTGGTACACAAGAACAAGCTAAGCAGGTGAAAACCAGCACATGCATCATAAGAGATTAAGTCTATGAATCCATTTAGCACTCTCCTTCTCATGTTCAACATAGAAAGGATTTCAGAGCACAATTTAACAATACTAGGAAATAAAAACGAAAATTGATTACTTCTAAAATGGAATTGACAGATTGGGATAGTTACAGAACACAGTCACACAACAACCTTCAAAACCAAATATATGAAAATGTAACAGTGCACAGGTTTTGCCAGAAAGAATAAGTAACTGATTGGTGCCAGAGTTATATGCTTTAGTGCATTCAAGTATCATATCATATATATATATATATGTCCCAGGTTTCATCATGGAGGGCTCTAATTAATTGCCTGAAACTGATAGAGACAACTTTATGGTCCATTTAGTCAACCATGGCTTCAGGCACTTAGTAGCTTACCATGTTCATGGAACGCCCTCTGTTAATGACATCAGATGAGTTAAGGCCGGCAGGTGGAATGCCTCAGCATCATCCTAATCATAGCTAGCAAGCAATGCAATTGGAAAAGGAAAGAAAGCATTTAAATTTAAGTATAATATGCGTGAAACCTTCGTGATGATTTCAGGAGACATTGATGGAATTGGCCATTTACATAAATGTTTATAACGAATTCACTTTACTCCTAGACTACTAGTCATAATTGGGGGATCTGATGATCATCACTAAGCATGAAAGAAAAAGCTGCAACAAGGGAGAGAAGACTTCGAGCATATGAGCTAAACTTATCAGAATTTTCATCAACATAACACAACTTAACCTAGTGGACAAAGATCATTAGGAATTCCTCCAATCAAATGCCTTAAGTTGTTGTAAGCATCTCTAGCGATAGCAGAAGACAACCGCAGCATACCAAACTGTTGTCTCGTATATTCTGAGCATCAGCTCAGTGTGGTCTCCTTATAACCAGCATGGCTGAAGGTTCCTTAAAGTATCACCTTTGATTACCAATATACACTTCCTAATACAGCATAAGTTACACGATGAAGAACTGAAAAATGAAGAATCACCAAGTGGCCAGTGGAGTAAAGATGACCACACCGATATTGCAGTCTCCTTTCGGTTTATATGAAAAAAGACACACGCTATAGGTTTAACTAGTTGAAATAATACAGACAGCCTGTCAGGCTGAGCATGGTGCCTGTATCTTTTGAAGATAAAAACATGGTTCTCGGTCAAGAAGCTAGTCTTCCTCTAGGTCAAACAAAAGGCAAGTCTAGATTGGCACATGTTAAAGGCTATGCTATTTTCTATTTTGCTGCTTCAGTGGTTATTAGTTTATCAAGATACTAATGGTTACGTCAGCCCTTTTTTTTTCTGTCGGCACACATTTTCTAGGGGGTACAAAATTAATATTACAGCATGGCCCCACCAATGACATAATGCAGTATGAGGTAGCTAATGGTAAAGATTCCAGCATCAACTCCAAAATGTAAGAGTGACAAAGCGGCAGTAGAAGACAACTGATATTTTGTCTAGGCAAAGAGCAAATTGTGCTTGAATAGATGTAAGTAAAATCAACTGGCAACTGTGGTAAATAGTTCGTTTTCATCCTAGCACATAGAGCAACAAGAAAAATCAGGTTTGGTTATCCAAGCAGCACACGAAACAAGGGCGACAATTTAAGGTCAACTGATTTCTCTTTCAGAAGACTGGGCTGTACCTGAAACTCAAAGATGAGCCTAGCCAGACAGCAAAAAACAAATAAATAAATAAATCAAGTCTTCAACACCTACGAATAAGCAGACGCATAGTGAACTTTGAAAAGGGATAGTAACAAAAAAAAAACTTTGACAAAGTCACTCGCATGACCTATCTGCCTAACTACTGAAAACAAAAGGACCACCAAGTTGCTGCACTCGGTAGATTCCTGCTAACATGCTTAGCAAGCTAAGGTCCAAGGCAACAATCAGTCTCCAATGCTCAAATCGACATCTAATTCCTCCCAGAGCTGATGTTGCAATGACTCGTGACTTGGACTGGACATTTGTATTAGAGAGCTGGCATCATGTAGGCCCTCTTCCGGGGGAAAAAATAGCTTGGCTTTCTAAACAAGATTGGGATGATATTACCACCAGGTAAGTTCTTCTACCTCATCACTCCTAACCAACACCCTTCGTTGTTTCTTACCCTCATCAGTCATCACCCCCACCCCCCTGGAGCAGTAGCAAAACAAAAGTGCCTAGAGCAGTGTAGCATGTTTTCTCTGCTATTTCTTAATCAAAGCTCATATAGTTGAGAGCCCAAGAAATTTGTAAAGCATGTACGGTGGTAGGCAGCACACCTACCCATGATTTGTATCAAAGAATCCTATCACGGATAACGTGGTTAGAACAGCAAGAACACGAGGGGATCATGCGTGCCGCGTGCGATTCGCTTACGTAGTGGATCCTTACGTAGGAGGTACAACGACAATTCCATGATTGCTCCTGCCTGATTGCTTCCCTTCCCCCATGATGGCCCATGTGCGGGCCACCAACCGTGTGAGCCACGCGACGCGCGTGCGCCGTGCCGCGACGACGAGCCCTGCGGCTGGACAAGAGAACGCGGCGCGCGTCAGAGAATCTCCATGTGGAAAGCGTGGTTCGAGGAGCTGCTACCTGCATTGGTGGGGTCGGAGCCTCGTCGGAGGTTGGACCGTCGTCGGAGCAGGCCGGGCCAAATCGGGGGGCAGTTTGCTGTCGCTGGACGGCTGACTCGGCGCCGCGTTGGTGGACGGAGAGGGTCAGGTCGGAGGTGGGACACCGGGGCCCGTGATCTGGTCCGATCTCCAGCGCCGCCTCGGCGGGCGCCGGAGATGTGGGGACCGGGCGAGGTGGCTTCGGCACGTGACGGGTGGATGGGCCGAGCTGGACACGGGTCGCCCTCACCAGGTGTGCGTGCGTTCGTGGGCTTACTTAGTTGGGCTTCATTTTTGTCTCTCATGTACGGGGTATGGGCTGGGCTGGTTTATAACTGGTTCTCTAGGCGAATTCTATTAAGGAAAAAGTTCATTTTACCCCCTGAAGTATCCTAAGTCTAGTTTTCCTCCCTGAACTCCAAAACTAGGTAAACTACCTCCCTCAATTTTTAAAACTGTTTATTTTACCTCTCTAACCTGGTTATAGGTGGTTTTCAAAGGCGGTTTTGTCTTTTTCTTTTTTATTTATTTTGGCTGAATTTTTGAAAACTCATAGTAAATCACAGAAAAATTATAAAATAGAAATTCAATTTTCTTGGACTCCACATAAGTATATCTACATAGCGAATATATAATATAGTATGTTTTAGTACAAAATTTTTGCTGTAGTTTTAGATCTATGATTTTCTGTAATTAATTCTAAGCTTGACTTTCTATGGTCCAATTGTGGTGAAATTTTTATTGTGAGCTAATTATTATATGATTAAACTATAGTAAAACTATCATGCTTATCGGAGCATGTATAACTGAGCTATAGATTTATTTAGTTTTATGCTTGTTAAATAGTTTTAAAATAGTTTAAAGTGTGTAAAAATAGAAATGAGTATGAATTTTTTACTACAGTTAAAGAATACAATAATTAAACCACCATAAAATTTTCACCACAATTGGACCATAGAAACTGCAGCTATGAATTAATTACATAAAAGCATAGATCTAAAGCTACAACAAAAACTTTGTACTAAAGCATATCATATTATATGTTTACTGTATAGATTTAGTCATGTGGAGTCCAACAAAACAAAATTTTCTATTTTATGATTTTTGTATGATTTATTATGATTTTTCAAATATTCAGTCAAAATAAATAAAAAAGAAAAAGACAAACCACCTTTGAAACCGTCAAAGAGGTAAAATGAATAGTTTTAAAAGTTGAGAGAGATGGTTTACCCAGTTTTCGAGTTCAGGGAGGAAAACTAAACTTCGAGAATAGTTCAAGGAGGTAAAATGGAGTTTTTCCTTCTGTTAATGGTCTAGGTTTGTTTCAGTGCACTGATGGGCTCGATACTCTAAAAATTCAAAATCATTTCTCTAAAAAGATACCTCATCAAGGAGATAAAATAAACTCGATCAGAATTAGACCATTTTGAATTAGAACATATCTAAAAAACTTATAATTTAACATAGAATGAGTAGAAATAATTCGACTAAATTTAAACCACCATCCACTTATACCAGAACTAAAGGCCCATGAGGCCATGACACTCTTCAGAGTTCAGTCCAGAAGCGTGACAAATTAAACCAGCAACATCTCTTACAATTTTTGCGACATCTTTGGTTCTTGGATCCTTTTCATCACCTCTTTATTTATGAGCTACTGTGCCTCATCTGATTGATGACAGAATGTGACAATCCGCCGTTAAAAAATTGGTCCACATAAAAAATCGAAATGTTTTGGTTGAAGAAAATAGTGTCCGAACTAAGAAATTAAATGATGGTTTATGAAAAGAAATTCTGTTCAACTGGAAGCCATTAAAAGAATACTTGTCCTAGGGATATAGCATAATTGTTCCTCGTATAAGCCATAAAAATGTTTCCAAAACGATAAAAGTATTATAAAGAAGTATCACAATCATATTTGGTGCATACTGAAGCATGTCTTTTAAGAGACTTAGCGCTTAATATATAGGGTCTGTTTGGTTCCTGTATTACCCCCTAGCCAGGCTTCCATAGTACACGTTGGGCCTGTTTGGTTCCCTGTTCGGGCTCTTAGCCAGGCTCCCACAAGTCCATTTTGTACGGTTTTGATGGCTTGCTGGGGACGCTTGAATCGGCCATTCTCGCGGAGCCAGGCTTGGCCTGGCCGCGCGCGCTCCCCCACCTTGGCCCGCCTAAGCCATCGTATATAAATGGCGAGAGCCATCCGACCCCGCTAGGGTTACCGCTACTGTTCACTGGCCGCCGTGCTCTTGCACTCTTCTCTCCCTCCGCTCTCTCTCGCTCTTCTCACCCACCGCTCTCTCGCCGCCGTTGTGGTTATCGGCGAGGGGCTTGTAGGAGAAGGTTGTCCGCCGTCTCCAGGTGCTCGCAGGTGAGATGCTTCGGTTCCTACCAGAGTACGCCTCCTCGATCCTTCTCTATCCTGTCGTCCTGGATCTGTTTACGTCTAGATCCGGTTTTGTTTTGTTCAGATCCACATGCTTTGTACCCTTTGTACTCCTTATTACGGCTGGATCTGTTAAGTATTCATTGTTTCTGTGAATAGTACCGATGGATTGTTCATGTTAAGTATTCATTGTTTTCGTGAATAGTACTGATGGATTGTTCTTTTCCTCTGCTTGTACTTTCATTTTTGCTAACGGTCTGTTCGCTTGAGATTATCAGCCAAATCAGTCAGCCAGCCAGCAGTATTTTTCTCTCAAAAAAACCATTCAGCCAACCAGATCAGCTCAAGCGAACAGGCTGTAAGTTATTGGGAATGGTCGATGATGTATCACAAGTATATAACAACAGTTGCTTGGTTTTGCTCTAGATCCGTAATACTAATAGATTGGTTGTGTGCAAACTCTCATAGAGACCAGAATAAAAATTCCTCTCTACAAAATGAAAAAAAATACAAGGATAAAACAAGGGTACAAGAATAGGAGACTTCATAAACTGAATCTGATGATTTTTATGCCACGGGCCACTTTCACCCTTCACAAAAGAAGTGGGTAGAGAAAAGATTCCCCGTGAAAGAGAGCGCAAAGACATCACATCAACCTCCGACAAGCTGTTTACTTCACCGACCGTGAGACATGATAACCAATCGAGTTTCAACCGGAAACCATTCCTTTGCTATTACAAGAAAAACTTTACACGGCAACAACGACACGCACCACGTCAACCAGTCAATCCATTTTACTTTAACCCCCAGAAGCGATAATAGGTTGTCATGCATGAATGAACTTTTTGATTAATGGTACAAGGAACAGCTAGCTAACCTACAATAATTCATATCATACTGAATATGGTATACATCAGCTACCTTTACAGTACTTTAGTTGAAGTTGGTGTTTGATCTCAGGCAAATCCTGAGCTGTCCCGGCAAATCCTGAGCTGTCCCCTCAGTCCTCACATGAAATCCATGGAGTCACTCAAGGACTGGCCACCACCGTTTGAAGAGTTCTGGGGGTGATGGTTCGGATTGTGATGCTGGCCCTGGTGGCTGCCGAAGTATTGCATCTGCTGCGGTTGTGAGAAATAGCTTGGCATCTGCTGCTGCTGTGGTAGTCCTCCATTGAAGGGATTCCCGTTCATGTTAGGGACCTGCCCTACAGCTATCTTAAGCCGCTGGACTTCTTCTCTCAGGGCATCATTTAGAGCTGCATCAAACACAACCGGGGTTTCAACAAGTTGCTTGATAGGCTAGTTTCAACTAATATCTGCCTATCTGCTCAGAAGATAACTATTTTTAGGAGAATAAAGTTTGGTCAGGAGATAACTGCTCGCTTGATATCATTGGTACCATGATGTTCTTGAAACAGGAAAAGTGAGTCCCTTTCTGGGCCTCATATGACAGTGGCTTAACACCTTCCAAAGAAAGACTAGGACATACCATCTCGAAGTTTAGCTTGTTCTTCCATGGCCTGCAACCGGAGTTTCAGCTCCCTGTTCTCGGTGGTTAAACCAGAGGTGTCCCTCTGCATTATAAGTAAATTGCAGCATGATAAAGGAAACAACATTAGAGTCTGCTGAACCATAAATACATTAATGGCAACAAAACCAACAATTGCACCAGATGATGACTAACTAAAACAAATAAATGCATAAGCTAACAACCCTGACAACAAACCACAGAGAGTTCTCAGGATGATTACCAGTGGAGCAAATAATTTGAAATCATTCCAATCCAACAATATCAAAATAGCTAGCTAAAAAGGTAGTCTTACTCGCCAACAAATTCTAAATCCAGTTTAACACTTCAGAATATGTTTTTACTCTGGTTCTTCTGCCACTTAAATGACCGGCCAAATTTTGTATAGAGATAAAGGAAGGATAACTGTCCCCTACCACCAAAACTAAAGCTCCTGGCCTAACACCACCCCATCTGATTCCTCATCTCCAATCAATTCAGCTTCCAATCAGAACATCTATTTGTGATATGACCTACCTATCAAGTACAGAGGCATCTCCACTATGACCCTACTTTTGGGTGTAATAAATCCTTCAGCAGTCACATCAACTAAAACAATACTTGCAGGCAAGATTGTTAATAGAGAACTTAAAATTTATTGCAATGTTTGAGCTGTGTTAGCCATGAAGAAAAGGCCACGCATCTAGAATTATTGTTGCTTGGCTGCAAATAACATGGCAACTTTTAGTTCACACATCCACTGGCACGTCATTCACAATCCATATAGGACCAGAAGTTCAAGATGCAACTGCACTTGCACGGATCAGCTTATTCTGCTTCAGAGCATGCAGCAAAAAGAAGTGTTCTAAGTATCCCCTGAACATAATGACCTTTTGGTCTCGAATATTCACCCCAGCCTTCATGTAACACAAATTTGCAAGCACCACTGAACTGAGACATGGTATCTACTCTACAGCCTAGACATGGTATCTACTCTACATCCATGAGGACCATACAAAATGAAAAGAAAAACAGTATCCACAATGTAATAAGGTTTATCTGACGCTACTATATGCCCGCACATTTATTACTTAAATTATCCATGAACTAGCAAGGAGAGAATTCAAATTGACCCTGAAGATCAAAGGTAATTAAATTGGAAAGAAATCCTCAAGAAACAGCAAAACCCTAGTAAGGAGAAGATATAAAAGGTTTCAATCCAAGTTAGCAGAGTGAAATCAATAAGCCAGAACAGCAAACCATTACTCTAGCCAATCATAAGGAGAGGATGTGAGTGATGGTAACATTTTGCTTTCTTTATATAGTTAATCGTATCAAGCCAAGGTTTGTGTCAGCTAATAAGTTCATCTTCCCACTTGTCCAGCACACACAGCAAGAGAGCAAAGAACTTCAAGCGGTGGGATAAAATAATAGCTGATCCTCCTATGGTGGTACTTGTAGCACGAGACAAACCCCAGTCAAATAATCAGCGCTGGCAGAAGCAATGATACGTTTCGTACACCCAACCACAAGATGACCATTTTTTCGGGCACAATAAGTTATGATAGTGCCTGGTCAAAGCAACCAGGCAAAATATTCGTTACCTGAAGGAGCGTGAGCTGTGCCGAAAGCGTGGTGGCCTCGGTCTGCAGCGTCTGCACCTTCCTCTCCAGCTCACTGGTGTACTTGATCTTCCTCTCCTTGGACCTCGCCGCGGACTGCCGGTTCGCCAGGATCCTGCACACCGAGGACCACCGCGGGAGCAGAAATTACACCTCACTTCGTTCGACCACAAGAAATTCAACGCGACAAGGATACGGATCTTGAAACCAGGACTTGACCAGATACAGGACAGGGTAGCACCGTAGCACGGTTCCAGCTACATCGAGCATCTCGAGCAGCGGGGGGGAAGCAATTTCAAGGGGAAGACAGGACAGCTCGCGGACGCGGATGGCGTTTGCCCGCTCGCTCACCTCTTGGCGCGCTTGGGGTCGAGGAGCGCGAGCTCGGCGAGCTTGTCGTCGGGCACGGCCTTCTTGGCGTAGTCCGGCAGCACGGACGACGACGGCGCGGATTCGCCCTCGAACGACGAGGTGGACCCGTCCATGGAGCCGCTCCTCTTGTGCCCCGCCACGCCGCCTCCACTGCCTCCTCCTCCCTGCAGCGAGAGGCCGTCGAAGAAGGCGGCGTCGAGGGAGAGGCTCCGCATGTGCGCCCCGCTCGGCGGCCTCGGCGGCGCCGCAGACGCCGGGGAAGCCGCCTGCTGCTGCGGCAGCGGCTGCTGGGGCGGCGGGGCCTGCGCCTGGGGATGCGGCGTCGGGTCGGACGCCGCGGGCGAGTCGTCGGAGAGCGAGGGGAAGTCGATGTCGGAGAAGCCGAAGTCGGCGTCCGGGTCCAGCAGCAGGTCCGCGTCGGGCAGCCGGATGAACGTCTCCGAGTGCGCCCGCCGGTGGTGCCCCCGTGCCGGGAATCCCCCGCCGAAGCAGGACGACGGCGCCGGCGGCGGGAAGCGCGGGTCCATGGCGGCCAGACGGGCGGAGGTCAACGGGGGGTCAACGCGGCCCTGGCGGCGGCGGCGGTTGCGGTTGCGCGGCCGGTTGGGTGGGGACTGCGGGTAGCAGCAGCCTAGCGGGTGTTGCTCGGCGCGGGGCGGGAGGGGGATGCCGGGAGGTATAGGTAGGTCGCCCCGACCGGTCGCGGTGGCCGGTGGGGAGTAGTGCAGCGCAGTGCCGGGGGCTGCGCGGCTCGCTTCCGCGTGGACGCGTGGTATGGACCAGGGCCGCGTCAGACGAATCGCGAGGCGGAGCTGGCGGTGGCTGGAAGCTACGGGCTCATGCGGAGGGTGCAGGGACGGGACGAGCCCGCGGCGGTCGAAACGGGCACCGGCCGGCGAGTCCGCCAAGGTCCCCGAGTGGACAAGGTGCGTGAGCCAGTCACTGCCCGCGCGGATCGTGAGGTGGTTCGGACGGTGGGATGTGGCGGGTGTACGTGCGCCGGGTGCACGGGACCGGGACAGGGAGGGGTGGAAGGGTAACTTGCCGCGCGTGGAAAAACTGCCGCGTGGTTCCGGGGTAAAGAGAGCGGCGCGGCCTGTGCTGTCGCTGTGGGCGCGGGGCCCGGCCACCGGCAACCCGCCGCTCGGCGGTGGACCGTGACAGGTGGGGCCATGGTACGTGGGACTGTGGAGTCAGTGACTGGTGAACCCGTGTGGGGTGCCTCGCGGCGGGCTTGCCGGTTGCTGCGGGAGCCGGTGGGGCCCGTGGCGCGTCACCAGCATCGGTCGCATGGCGCCGAAAGCCACATTAGCTTGCCCACGTGTCAATTGAGACTTGCCACATTAGCTTGCCCACGCGCCGAAAGCCACATTAACATAGACAAACAACACACCATAGTCGCCGTATCTAAAAACAATGCAGTTCTCATTTTTTTAGAGTCAAACAATATTAATTTTAACCACCTCTATATAAAAAAAAGTCTTAACATTTTTATGTTAAACAAAGTATCATTAAATTAATTATAAAATATATTTTTATAATAAATCTATCTAGAACACATAAATGTTCATATTTTTTCTATAAAGTAGATTAAACTTTTAAAATTTGACCACTCTTCATTCTATTTAGGATGGACGAAGTAGACGCGAACACATTGCACAATATCCATGTCCTATGAATACGTACAAATTTTACCCACTTCCATCAAAGTGTTTTTATTATTTTTAAGAAATTCATAGTTTTGTTAAATATTTTGGTTCTGAAAAACTATAAACTACCTAGACTAACGATCTTTATAGTTTTGAAAACCATGTGTTACTAAAGTTACATATTAAGTTTGTTAGAAACTCCACTCAAACCATCTCTTCTTAAACCGTGGTTTTACACGTATCTTATTCTAAAACTAATTTTTTCTTAAAATGTTGTAGTTTCTCAAAACAATCATCCTAATAAGATCTTAGGGTTATCAACTTTACCATAAAGTTTTTTTTATCAATGATTGCGTTGTTTACCACCACTAAAAATATGAAATAAGTCAGAACTATGAGCCCTTGTGCTATATTGGTTGTTCACCGTAAGGAACATATATGACCGTGACAACTCAAAAAGATTGGAGGAGTTACACAATTATACCCGACCAGACATGGTGATCGCTTGTTTTAATCATGTACTCCCTCCATCTAAAATACAAATAACTTTCTATGGTTTAAAAGTTGTCCCAAAATAAATAGGGTTCTATAAAAAAAATGAAACATTGTCTCCTAATGCAAAAGTTAATCATGGGTGCATACAAATGATAACTGCCGAAATCCAAGATATATGTAGGAATAGATATGAAGTACATGTGTATTTTGCCAATGTCCCTAACTATCCGAAAATTTGTAGAAACTTATTTATTATGGGACAGGGAGTATCTAGATTATTTTCCTAGGCAATAAGTATCTATAGTCATGCCATTATTAACAAAATAATTAGTAGTAGGATTCAAGAAGAATCAGTTGGTTAGATTACTTGTAGCTGATATGGTATATCCAAGATTTAAGTACTAATTGATCTTTAAATCTACCCATAGCATTTCTCGAAGACATTTTATAGAGATAAGATTTTTTTTAATGGTAACAGGAGGGATTGCCGTCTATTACTGGATTATAGGGATAAGATAGAGGTAAGATGTGCATGGCTATGTTCGTAAGGACGGGTATGCATGGTTAACGTGGGCGTTTGCATTTATACTAGTTTGGGAAAACAAAAGGCGTGTAGAATCGAGATAATCCTCATTTTGCTTGTGGTGTGTCTACAGTTCCAGGGGTAGGCATGCTACTAAATGGAAACGTGACAGGGACGCTAATCAGCCTGTCTACCAAAATTTGTATTCTTATGAGAATTTCTCTGTGGTCCTTTTCCGCGCGTCACGTCAGGAGCTCTTCAGTCATTCCAATTGGATCTCAGACGAAAAGAAGCCAAAAGAGCACCAAACCTTTCCAATAGCTAGATGTTACTAATTTCTCGATCTCAAAAAGGTTGTAATCCAGAGTCTAGGTCATAGACAGAGTAGAAATTATGGCTCCACATATCGTACACGTGTTTTGTTGCGCACATCATTTCTTTGGAGTATATTGGACATTTTAAACTACTCCTATATAAGTTGGTTATTTATTGTACAAAAACTTTCATCACCATTCTTCATAACATGTTAGTGACAATTTTTTAAAAAGAAAAAAGAAAATGCAATCTGTCGACGTTCGGTCCCGTGGGGTCCTAAGCCAACGAGTGAGTGCTGCGTGTCCCTAATCTAGATGGTGATGCAAGGAGAATACACGGGATTTATCCTGGTTCGGACAAAAGAAGGCCCTACGTCCGGCGGGGAGGGAGAGGTATTGTATTTCCTTGCACCGAAGTGCTTGCGTAGGGGCTACAAGCTGTGAGAGAGGGAACCGAGCCCAAGTCTCAAAGGAAATGAAAGAGTACAAGGGTGATTGCTTGAGATGTTGATCTGTCGGTTGTGTGCCTTTGCTTTCTAGCACTTGGCTTCTGGCTCGTGTCTTGCTTCGTGTCCCCTTGTAGAGCCCTGGCCTGCCCTTTTATAGGGTAAGAGGAGACTGGGACGCCGGGGTGCCTTGAGGTGAAGTTTTGTCGATCCCTGTGGAGGTGGCTATAGCGACGTGCCTCAGGAATGGCTGGCCATCCCCGGAGACCGTGGTGACGTCGGGGACGAGACGGTGAAAAAACCCTGAGTTCTGTGCCACGTCAGCCTTTCTTCCCTGCTGACCGGTGGTGGGTCGAGGTCGGGTCGAGACTGGGTCGAGGCTGGGCGGATAAGGCCGAATCCTCGAGATCGTGGGATACGGACCTTGTCGTATCCTCCCTCGAGGGCGATCGGTGGCAAAACAGTGCGCGGTAAAGGTGTGTATAGTGACAGGTTTTCACCTCCCATCCCGGGATGGGCAGTAAAAAGTGAGAACTGACACTGGTATTGCTCCCACGTCGGTCATGGCTGTAGCCATGACGGTAGAAGGTGGTAGGTAGTCGCATTAAATGCTCTGACTTTTGCCTCAGAGTAGGTGAGTAAGATAGGTCGAGCGATTCGACCCGAGGTCATGCGAGTCGGAGGTTGCCGATAGTCGAGACGCTTTATCGAACGGGCCTCGTACGAGCCGGGGCGTGGTCGAGGTGTCCCGTCGAGGGTGCCTCGTACGAGTCGGAGTCAGAGCGCAGTTGAGGCGTTCCGTCGAGCCGGCCTCGTGCGAGTCGGAACGCAGTCGAGGTGCTGAAAGTCCCTAGTTTGGTTTTGGCTAATTGATGAAACCTAGGACTAACCTTTGTATCTAAGTGGATGATTTAGATAAAGGTGGTCATTGAATATGAGACATGACATTGACTCATGTGACCAAGATGGTGAAGACCAAGATAAGGCTTGGTTCGATGAACCGGTTGTGAAGGTGAAGGGCAAGTCGAGGCTTCGAAGCGAAGGACCATGCGATGGTGAAGCTTGAGCAAGACTTGGCGCCGACGGACCGATGCAACGGTGAAGAGCAAGTGAAGTCAAGGTCGATGGATCGAGATGGTCATGTGATGATATGAAGTGGATCATATCATTTGGAGAAACAAAATGGGCTCAAGGCAAAGGTATAACCATAGGGCCATTTTGTTTTACACTCAAGACACCATAGAGGGTGTGAGTGGTTTAGGATCGATAGCCGAACTATTAAGAGGGGAAGTCTTATCGGTTATTCGACGCATGGGTGCCACTAGGTGAATTCATGAAGTGCATTGCATGTAGGGCCTAGTGAGCTAACTGGAAAACCTTTGAAAATGATCGAGAAAAAGCTAACACACAAGCACATGGAGATGTACACTTGATGGTGTTGGCACATTTGCAAAGGTGGCGTTGGTCGCGCTGTGGTTTGCGGGAAGAGAGGGGTTTGGGTTCCTCTCTCCCTCCCTCCCGCCGAGCGTGCGAGCGCGGGATTCAGGCGATTTCGGGGAAATGAAATGCCTATTTTCCATTGCGCCGGAAGTCGGAAAAGAAACGGAGGCGAACGCGGTCACAGAGGTGACCGGACGCTGCACCGGACGCTACACCGGACGCGGTCAGTTTCGACCGGCGCGTCCGGTCAGTACTGCGTCGGGGTCAGGCGCGCGAGCTAGGGTTTGCCACCGGTGCGTCCGGTGACCCACGGGACCGGCGCGTCCGGTCATACGCCCTGAGGGAACCGAGGACGTCGGACGCGGTTCGCGTCCGGTCACACACCATCGGACGCGTCCGGTGGTCCAGGGAGCTTACTGGACTCCTACCGGACGCGGGTACTGTGGCGTCCGGTGGTTGAGAGGAGCGCGTCCGATGATGTCTTCGCGCGAGCGGGTACTGTGCGCACCGGCGCGTCCGGTGGTTCGCTGCAGCGCGTCCGGTCGCTCGTTTGACCGTTGGCGCACAGTGACCGTTGGAGGATCTAACGGACGAATTTGAAATCAGAGGACACGTGGACGTCGCAGAGGCACCGGACGCGGTTGAGCGCGTCCGGTCAATTACGACCGGCGCGTCCGGTGGTCCCGCAGAAAACGGTTAGTTGAGTTCTAACGGCTCTATTTGGATGGGATGCTTATAAATACTTGTTGGCCGGCCCTTTGGGAGGTGTCTTGGCATTTCTAACACTCTTGTGCATCCTTTGAGCTAAAGCAACTCCTCCCACTCATCTCCCTTGCTTGATTGCAAATCAAAAGTGAGATTGAGTGATCCCAAAGTGCATTGCATAGGTTGAGAGCATCTAGTGGCACTTGTGGGTGGTTTAGCCGGTGGATTTCTTGTTACTCTTGGAGAGTACCGCTCCTAGCCGGCTTGGAGATTGTTGGAGGCGTTGGCAAGAGTAGGTGATTGTTCTTGGCCACCTCCGGTTGATTGTGAGAGGTTCTTGTGCTTTCCTCGGCGGGACGCCAAAAGCAACTCTAGTGGAATCCGCGTGTCATTGAGTTACCTCACTTGAGAGTGGTGTCTTGCGGTGCCTTGCGGGGCGTGCCTTGAGGGGCAAGTGACTTGAGGGTCACACCGGGGAACCATCTAGGTGTTGGTCGACACAACCGGTGACGTAGCTTGTCGGTGCACAAGTGAACACCGGGTGAACAAATATTGTGTCTCTTGTCTCCCGGTGATTGGTCTTCATTTTGTGTTGTTGTCAATATTGATTGTTTGTATATCATCTTGGTGATTGGCAACATCTTCTCTTCACCGTCGGTATAATAATCACAATCCTCTCACTTGCTTTCACATTCACTAGATTATCTTGTGTAGCTCTAGTAGTAGCTTTGCTAGTAGTGTTATTAGCTTGTTCACTAGTGTTTCTTTAGTGACATAGCTCTTGTGTGAACTAGAGATCATAATCTACTAGACTTGTGGATAGGAGGCTTGCATCACTACCTTTGGCTAAGCAAAACTCGCTTTACGCCGTTTGTTATTCTAACAAGTTTGCTTAGTGGTACTTGTAGAATTTTTAATAGGCTATTCACCCCCCTCTAGCCATCTAGGACCTTACAAGTGGTATCGGAGCCGTGGTCACCGTTTTAATCAAGGCTTAACATCCTTCGGTGTGGAAAATGGCTCAAATTGTGTTCAATCATGTCGGGGGCAAGCCACCGTTCTTTGATGGTGTTAGTTCTTTTGCTCATTGGAAGAGAAAGATGACAATGTACCTTGGTTCTATTCATGAGAGAGTATTGCAAGTCACCGAGAATGATTTTGCTATCATTGTTCCCGATCATCTCACCGATGAAGATAGAGCAAATAGAACATGCAATAGAATGGCTCTCAATACACTTTACAATGGTATTGACACGAAAGTTTTTGAGGGCATCAAGGATTTAGATTTGGCAAATGAAGTGTGGACAAGGTTGAGTGAAACATATGAGGGCACTAAGGTTGTGAAGAGTGCCAAGCTATATGGGCTCAAGAGTGAGTTTGAGAACTTCAAGAAAAAGGATGATGAAACAATCATTGAAATGTTTCATAGATTGCAAGTGATAGTCAATGATCTCAAGAGCTTAGGGCACAAGACTCAAGATCAAGATTTTTGTCACAAGTTCTTATTGAGCTTACCTAGAAGATTCAAGATGTTGATCATGATGTTGCAAAGAGATGGGCTTGAAGCAATGAAGCCAAATGATTTGCTTGGTGAAGTATTAACCTATGACAAATATGATCAAGATGTTGATGACAAGGAGAAGGTGGAAGATGAGAAGAAAAAGAAGACCGTAGCATTCAAAGCCACCTCCTCCAAGGGCAAAGCTACCATCATTGAAGAAGAAGAAGACAACAATGAAGATGGGGAATTTGAAATTGATGATGAGGCACTTGCTCTTGTAGTCAAGAAGATGGGTCACATGTTCATCAAGAGAAGAGGCTTTAAGAAGAGAAATGACAACTTCAAAAGAAATGAGCAACAAAGAAAGTGCTTCAATTGTGATAGCACCGAGCACCTTCAAGCGGAATGTCCTTATGATAAAAAGAAGAACAAAAAGGACAAGTTTGAGAAGAAGAAGAGAGAGGCCAAGATGACATTCAAGAAAGGCAAAAATGGTGCCTATGTGATCACTTGGGAAAGTGAAGATAATGAAGAAGAAGAAGAAGAATCATCCAACAAGGCTTTTGCTTCCATTGCTATCAAGAAGAAGCCATCACTATTTGATTCATCCTCTTCATGCTTCATGGCTAAAGAAGCTAAGGTATTATATGATGAGAGCGATGATGAAAGTGAAATGGAATATGCTCATGATAGTGATAATGATAATGATAATGAAAATGATGATGATGAACCAACTAAAGAACAACTATATGACTTGATGCAACAAACTAGAGACATAGCTATTGCCAAGGACAAAGAGTGCAAGAAGCTTTCAATGAAAGTAGCAATACTTGAGAAAGTCCTTAGTGAGCTTAAGACCACTCATGAGAGTCTAGTGGAAGACCATGAGGATCTTGATAAGGCTCATTCCAAGCTTGAAAAAGCTTACTCATTGCTACTTGAGCAACAAGCTAAGAAGGAGGTTGTTGTATCATGTGATATAGGTGTTACATGTGATATAATTGATGAATCCTTTAATGAACCTATCCTCATGTCAAATACCAACCCTTCTTGTAGCTCTTCATCCACCACCACTAACTCTACCTCCACTACTAGTGATGGTTTCACTTGTGATGCCTCACTAATGGTTGAGAATGAGACTCTCAAGAGAGAGGTGGATGAGCTCACTCACGCCCTAGGCAAGGCCTATGGTGGTGAGGCCCGCTTGCTTAAGTGCTTGGGTAGCCAAAGGTTCTCTCTTAACAAAGAGGGATTGGGCTACAACCCCAAGAAAGGCAAGTCGGCCTTTGCAACTCCAAAGCCTAGCTTTGTGAAGGGCAATGGTCGGTTTTGCAATAGATGCAAGCAAGTTGGGCACCTAGAGCATAATTGCAATAAAAAGAACCAAAACAAGAACCTTGTTAATGCTATATCTTTTGATTCTTGCTATGTGCTTACCAAGGGTGTGAAGGGTGTGCAAGCTAAGTTTGTTGGTACACCAATTGTGGGCCCAAAGAAGAAGGCTATTTGGGTACCAAGAGCTTAGTTACTAACCTACAAGGACCCAAGCAAAAATGGGTACCTAAACTTCATTAATTTGCTTGTAGGTCAATTACAAAGCCGGAGGAAGGCATTGGATTATTGATAGTGGGTGCACTCAACACATGACCGGTACATCAAGAATGTTTGACTCAATCAATGACAATGATAGTGGTGTTGATTCTATCACATTTGGCAATAACAAGAAAGGCAAGGTTATTGGCTTGGGCAAGATTGCAATATCAAATGACATGAGTATCTCCAATGTGTTGCTAGTTGAAAGCTTGGATTTCAATCTTCTATCCGTGGCACAAATATGTGATCTAGGCTACAAATGCATCTTTGGGGTTGATGATGTGGAAGTTATTAGTATGGATGGTTCAAATGTGGCATTCAAGGGCTTTAGATATGAGAATCTCTACCTAGTTGACTTCAATGCTAGAGAAACTTCTTTGACAACTTGCTTAGTCTCCAAATCAAGCATGGGTTGGCTTTGGCATAGAAGGCTTGGTCATGTTGGCATGAAACAATTGAAGAAGCTTACAACTCACAATCTTGTCAATGGTTTGAAAGATGTTGAATTTGAGAAGAATAAGCTTTGTAGTGCATGTCAAGCCGGGAAGCAAGTTGGAAGCTCACATCCAAAGAAGAGTACAATGAGCACATGCAAAGCATTTGAGTTGATGCACATGGATCTATTTGGACCAACAACATATACAAGCATAGGTGGCAACAAGTATGGCTTTGTCATAGTGGATGACTTCACAAGATTCACATGGGTATTCTTTCTTAGTGACAAAAGTGAAGTGTTTGACACCTTCAAGACATTTCTCACTAGAGTTCACAATGAGTTTGAGATTAGAATCAAGAAAGTGAGAAGTGACAATGGAAGTGAGTTCAAGAATACAAGAATTGAAGAACTTTGTGATCATTATGGTATTGGACATCAATTCTCGGCCAAGTACACTCCACAATCAAATGGTCTAGTTGAGAGGAAGAATAGAACATTACTTGATATGGCTAGATCAATGCTTCATGAGTACAATGTGAGTCAATCATTTTGGGATGAAGCAATCAATACCGCTTGCTACTACATCAATAGACTATATTGTCATCCATTGCTAGAGAAGACCCCATATGAGCTACTTCATGGAAGAAAGCCCAATATCTCTTACTTTAGGGTATTTGGTTGCAAATGCTATATCTTGAAGAAAGGCACTAGATTGGGAAAGTTTGACAAGAGATGTGATGAGGGATTTCTACTTGGTTATTCAACTACAAGCAAAGCTTATAGAGTTTGGAACAATTCAAGTGGCATTCTAGAAGAAATCCATGATGTGCAATTTGATGAAACCAATGGGTCACAAGATGAAGAAGAAAATCTAGATGATATTGGTGGAACTCTATTAGTGGAAGCAATGAAGAACATGGACATTGGGGATATTAGAGCAAAGCAAGTAATTGATATTCAAGATGATGATAAAGATCAAGTGCTCAATTCACCATTCAAGCAAGTTAGTGACTCTCAAGTGCAAGATCATGGTGCTAGTTCTTCTCATCAAGATATATCAAGTGATCAACCAAGCTCAAGCAATCAAATGCAAGTACTCCAACCACAACATATTGCAAGAGATCACCCAATTGATAGTGTTATTGGTGATATTAGAAGTGATGTGCAAACAAGATCAAGATTGGCTATGTTTTGTGAGCATGCATCATTTGTGTCAACCATAGAACCAAAGAAGATAGAAGAAGCTTTGAGGGATGCCGATTGGATCATGGCTATGCAAGAAGAGCTTAACAATTTCACAAGAAATGATGTTTGGGAGTTGGTAGAAAGACCAAATGACTACAATGTGATTGGAACCAAGTGGGTGTTCAAAAACAAGCAAGATCAAGATGGCATTGTAGTGAGAAACAAAGCAAGACTAGTTGCTCAAGGTTACACTCAAGTTGAAGGTCTTGACTATGATGAAACATATGCTCCCGTGGCAAGATTGGAGGCAATAAGGATACTATTGGCTTATGCTTGTGCACACAACATCAAACTATATCAAATGGATGTCAAAAGTGCATTTCTCAATGGGATCATCAATGAGTTAGTCTTCGTTGAGCAACCGCCCGGATTTGAGGATGACAAGAAACCCAACCATGTGTACAAGTTGAAGAAGGCTTTATATGGCTTAAAGCAAGCACCTAGAGCATGGTATGAGAGGCTAAGGGATTTCCTTCTCTCTAAGGGATTCAAGATGGGCAAGGTTGATACAACTCTATTCACCAAGAAGATTGGAAATGATCTATTCATAGTGCAAATATATGTTGATGACATCATCTTTGGATCAACCAATCAAGCTTATTGTGAAGAATTTGGTGCTATGATGGCCAAAGAGTTTGAAATGTCTATGATTGGTGAACTTAGCTACTTCCTTGGTCTTCAAGTAAAGCAATTGAAGAATGGGACATTTGTGAGTCAAGGGAAATACATAAGGGACATGTTGAAGAAGTTTGGAATGCAAGATGCAAAGCCAATTTCAACTCCAATGGGTACAAATGGAAATTTGGATAGGGATCTTGATGGCAATATGGTGAATCAAAAGGAATATCGGTCTTTGATTGGAAGTCTACTCTATGTCACCGCATCAAGGCCGGATGTCATGTTTAGTGTTTGCATGTGTGCTAGATATCAAGCCTCACCTAGAGAGAGTCATCTCACGGCCGCAAAGAGAATATTGAGGTACTTGAAGCAAACAAGAGATGTTGGACTATGGTATCCCAAGGGGTCAAAGTTTGAATTGATTGGATATTCGGACTCCGACTATGGGGGTTGCAAGATCAATAGAAAGAGCACAAGTGGCACATGTCAATTACTTGGAAGATCACTTGTGTCATGGTCCTCAAAGAAACAAAATAGTGTGGCAATCTCTACCGCCGAAGCCGAATATGTGAGTGCAGGGAGTTGTTGTGCACAATTGCTATGGATGAAATCAACTTTGAAGGATTATGGCCTCAACTTCAAGAATGTGCCATTGCTATGTGATAATGAGAGTGCAATCAAGATGATACAAAACCCGGTTCAACATGGAAGAACAAAGCATATTGACATAAGGCATCATTTCATTAGAGATCATCAACAAAAGGGAGATATTGCCATTGAAAGTGTTGGCACCGATGATCAACTTGCCGATATTCTAACTAAGCCACTCGATGAAAAGAGGTTTTGCAAGCTAAGGAATGAATTGAATATTCTTGATTTCTCAAACATGAGTTGAATGCACCCCACTCACTTATTGACATGCCTCTCCTTCGACATTGCAAGGTAAAAGTTGATTGACATGTCATTCATTCTATGCTAAGGACTTGCTAGAGCATGTAGACATAATAAGTGGTATGCATGAGCATTCATGATAAATCAAATGAATTTGATGGATATATGTTACCACTATTGCCTCTTTGATTGTTTTAATCTAGTGGTGGCATATGACATGTTTGTGAGCTTGCAAGCCTAGTGTTGAATCTAGAAGATTTGCTATAAGTGTTTAATTCAACATAGGCAAGATAACCCTTTTATGAGGTGTGAAGAAGCTTGTCTTTGGTTCAAATCGAATTAAATATCTTTGGCAAGTGTTCTAGGTTGAACCAAAATTGATGAATTTTAACCTACTCCATCAAACATTTTTCTTCTCTCCACAATTTGATCCCAATTTTGGGTAAGTTGTTGACAAAGGGGGAGAGAAAAAGATGATTCAACATGATAAAGGGGTAAATAAAATTTTTGATGCACACAAGTAGGGGGAGCAAGCTCATAAACAAAGTTGTTGCATTTGTTTGTGCATTTTCATATGACTTGCTCATTGCACATGTATTTAAACTCAATATACTTGCTTGTGTGGTGCAATGCTAGTATAGAACTTGGATGATGAAATGATCTACTAGCATGCATAGGAATAGTTTTACATGTGGTATCTAGACTTGCCTAAAGTTTTTACAAGTGGTCCAAGAACCTTTACTTATAATGTTGATCTCACGGGGTTCTTGAGTTTTGTTGGTTGTCTAGTTACTTCATGATGCTAAGGATGGTGTAAAAGGCAACTCCGATTGGTATCACGCTTCAAAGGTCCATTTCTTACACCTTAGCATCATTTTGGTAGAATTACTCTCCCAACACTTCTATCCATGCATATGTGTAAAGCTTTCAATCCAAACTCTATGCACATATGTAGGGGGAGCCAATGCTACCAAAACCGAGCTTGTGATAATTGTCCAAACTTTACTTATGAGCAAAATGATTGGACAAGTATGACAAGTTCAAAACTTTTATTATCAAAATCATCTTTGTGAGGGTTGTCATCAATTACCAAAAAGGGGGAGATTGAAAGTCCCTAGTTTGGTTTTGGCTAATTGATGAAACCTAGGACTAACCTTTGTATCTAAGTGGATGATATAGATAAAGGTGGTCATTGAATATGAGACATGACATTGACTCATGTGACCAAGATGGTGAAGACCAAGATAAGGCTTGGTTCGATGAACCGGTTGTGAAGGTGAAGGGCAAGTCGAGGCTTCGAAGCGAAGGACCATGCGATGGTGAAGCTTGAGCAAGACTTGGCGCCGACGGACCGATGCAACGGTGAAGAGCAAGTGAAGTCAAGGTCGATGGATCGAGATGGTCATGTGATGATATGAAGTGGATCATATCATTTGGAGAAACAAAATGGGCTCAAGGCAAAGGTATAACCATAGGGCCATTTTGTTTTACACTCAAGACACCATAGAGGGTGTGAGTGGTTTAGGATCGATAGCCGAACTATTAAGAGGGGAAGTCTTATCGGTTATTCGACGCATGGGTGCCACTAGGTGAATTCATGAAGTGCATTGCATGTAGGGCCTAGTGAGCTAACTGGAAAACCTTTGAAAATGATCGAGAAAAAGCTAACACACAAGCACATGGAGATGTACACTTGATGGTGTTGGCACATTTGCAAAGGTGGCGTTGGTCGCGCTGTGGTTTGCGGGAAGAGAGGGGTTTGGGTTCCTCTCTCCCTCCCTCCCGCCGAGCGTGCGAGCGCGGGATTCAGGCGATTTCGGGGAAATGAAATGCCTATTTTCCATTGCGCCGGAAGTCGGAAAAGAAACGGAGGCGAACGCGGTCACAGAGGTGACCGGACGCTGCACCGGACGCTACACCGGACGCGGTCAGTTTCGACCGGCGCGTCCGGTCAGTACTGCGTCGGGGTCAGGCGCGCGAGCTAGGGTTTGCCACCGGTGCGTCCGGTGACCCACGGGACCGGCGCGTCCGGTCATACGCCCTGAGGGAACCGAGGACGTCGGACGCGGTTCGCGTCCGGTCACACACCATCGGACGCGTCCGGTGGTCCAGGGAGCTTACTGGACTCCTACCGGACGCGGGTACTGTGGCGTCCGGTGGTTGAGAGGAGCGCGTCCGATGATGTCTTCGCGCGAGCGGGTACTGTGCGCACCGGCGCGTCCGGTGGTTCGCTGCAGCGCGTCCGGTCGCTCGTTTGACCGTTGGCGCACAGTGACCGTTGGAGGATCTAACGGACGAATTTGAAATCAGAGGACACGTGGACGTCGCAGAGGCACCGGACGCGGTTGAGCGCGTCCGGTCAATTACGACCGGCGCGTCCGGTGGTCCCGCAGAAAACGGTTAGTTGAGTTCTAACGGCTCTATTTGGATGGGATGCTTATAAATACTTGTTGGCCGGCCCTTTGGGAGGTGTCTTGGCATTTCTAACACTCTTGTGCATCCTTTGAGCTAAAGCAACTCCTCCCACTCATCTCCCTTGCTTGATTGCAAATCAAAAGTGAGATTGAGTGATCCCAAAGTGCATTGCATAGGTTGAGAGCATCTAGTGGCACTTGTGGGTGGTTTAGCCGGTGGATTTCTTGTTACTCTTGGAGAGTACCGCTCCTAGCCGGCTTGGAGATTGTTGGAGGCGTTGGCAAGAGTAGGTGATTGTTCTTGGCCACCTCCGGTTGATTGTGAGAGGTTCTTGTGCTTTCCTCGGCGGGACGCCAAAAGCAACTCTAGTGGAATCCGCGTGTCATTGAGTTACCTCACTTGAGAGTGGTGTCTTGCGGTGCCTTGCGGGGCGTGCCTTGAGGGGCAAGTGACTTGAGGGTCACACCGGGGAACCATCTAGGTGTTGGTCGACACAACCGGTGACGTAGCTTGTCGGTGCACAAGTGAACACCGGGTGAACAAATATTGTGTCTCTTGTCTCCCGGTGATTGGTCTTCATTTTGTGTTGTTGTCAATATTGATTGTTTGTATATCATCTTGGTGATTGGCAACATCTTCTCTTCACCGTCGGTATAATAATCACAATCCTCTCACTTGCTTTCACATTCACTAGATTATCTTGTGTAGCTCTAGTAGTAGCTTTGCTAGTAGTGTTATTAGCTTGTTCACTAGTGTTTCTTTAGTGACATAGCTCTTGTGTGAACTAGAGATCATAATCTACTAGACTTGTGGATAGGAGGCTTGCATCACAACCTTTGGCTAAGCAAAACTCGCTTTACGCCGTTTGTTATTCTAACAAGTTTGCTTAGTGGTACTTGTAGAATTTTTAATAGGCTATTCACCCCCCTCTAGCCATCTAGGACCTTACAGGTGCATCGTCCGCTGTTTTTTGGCTTTGTTGTGTTCGTGGATAGTGTTTCGTTCTTTTTTTATCGTTGATTGTGGGTACCCCTATACTGTAGGTACCGACAGTAGCCCCTGAGCCTTTGGGTGAGTGTGGGTCACTCTCTCAGAGGCTCAGCATTTAATGAACTGGAGTCATAGCGTCGTAACTTTTCCGGTGGGGGCGCGCGAGCGCATCCGCCGGGTGTAGCCCCCGGGCCTCGGTGGAGTATTTGGACTGCTCCGAGGTCTTTTACACGCTCTATTGAGGAACGGTTTCGTATCGTGGCGTGTTCTATATTTTTTTGTTCGAGGTTCGGTTTCTTGCGGTCGAGCCCCCGAGCCTCGTACGTGTGAGGTCAATCAAAGTCTTGACCGTCTTTTATCGTTCGTCCCTCACACTCCTTTTTTTAGAAAAAAAGGAGGAGAGGTGGGGGACATCGTACTACCCTCGCTTGGGCGAGTTCCGACAGCCTCCGGTGAGCTACTAACGGGGGAATTCGAGTGTGAGCCCGTGCTCCATTCGATAGGAGTCGGCTAGTGGCCACGGAGGTTCTCTCAAGAATGCCAAAGAGTGGTCATGTGGATCTCGATTCCTTGCGATGGAATTCGAGGGCTCGATGCCTCCCTCCGAGGGGATTCCTACGTCGACCTTCTCTTTTAGCCTCGAATACGTCTTGGGGTGCCTCGAGAGCGCGGCTCGAGCCCTGGCCTTGTATGGGCGCATCCCTAGTCGTCCCTGACTCCGTTACTCGAGGGCAGCTATCGAGCCCTGGTCGAGGGCCAGCTTTCGATCCCTTGAGGTTTATACCGGGCTCGGAGCCCGTTACCCAGGCGTCTGGGAATATCCGTCCGCGGATCCTTCTCCTACCCATTTTTGGGCGCGTCTTTTTAGGAGGGGAAGCGAGATCGGCGCGGTAGTGGGCTTCGTGGTGTGATAGTTACGGCGTGAATAGCGGCCACGTGCCCATATCTGCAGGTTTTGAGGGAACGGTTAGGTAAGGTCATTGAATGCAAAAAAACTGCTCCTACCTTTTCTCGTGTCCGTTGGACTTCCATCAGGGTATAAGAGCAAGGCCCGGGGGTGAAAGCCCAAGTTTGGTTTTGTTAATTAATGACACCAAGTTGCTAATGCTATTGTATCAAGTGTGATTAAGCTAGGCATAAGTAACATGTGATGGAGGTGGAAATGGCATGGAGAGATGGCCACAAGACCACATGATTTGGTGCATGAAATGATGAGCAAGATCATGAAGAAATGCACATAAAATGATGGACATGATGATCAAGTGGAAGAGAAGGATCTAAGAGCGCAAGGCAAAGGTATAACCATAGGATTTTCCTTTTGCCGGTCTAAGTTGAGTAGAGAAGTGATTGACCGGGTTTATGATACATAGTCGACTATCGAAGAGGGGCAATCACGGTTAGCTTGGGAATCAAGTGCCACTAGATCATTGTCTTGAGCATATGCATTAGGATCTAATAGAGAGCTAACATAACGCCTTGAAAATGTTTGTGAAAATGCTAACACACATGCACATGGTGTTTTTCACATGATGGTGTTGGTACATTTGCGAAGGTGGTGGTGTTTGAGCGGTAGTAAGGGGTTTGGGGTTCGCTCTCCCTCCCGCCGAGCTTGCGAACGCGGGATTCAGGCGTTTTCAAGGAAATAAAATGCCTATTTTCTATTACGCCGGAGGCAAAAAAAGGTGGCGAAAGTCTAAAATAATTATCACTGAAAATACAGTGACCGGACGCTGTGGTCGAATTGACCGGACGCGGCTGGCGCGTCCGGTCAGTTCAATCCACAGACAGACGCGCGTGTGAGAAGGGTCGCGGACCGGCGCGTCCGGTCCCTCGCAGAACCGACGCGTCTGGTCATGCACGCAGGAGTTCAGCACGGAGGGTAGATGCAATCGGACGCGGTGGCGCGTCCGGTCACGTTCGACCGGACGCGTCCGGTCACGAGTGGACCGTTACTGGACTCCGATTGGATGCGGCTGGCGCGTCCGGTCACGTGTGATCAGACGCGTCCGGTCGCGGTGGGAGCTTACTGGACTCTGACCGGACGCCTGGTGCAGCGCGTCCGGTCAGACGCTGGGGCTACTTCTGACACGCACTGTTCACGCTTGTCCTGTAGTGACCGGACCATGACCGGTGCGTCCGGTCAGCTCGTTTTTTACTGTGTCGTCCGGTAACGGCTAGCTGCGTACCCCTTTGCTATAAATAGAAGATGTCCGGGGATTGAGGGGATCTCTTGCACATTTTGAGACCTAGAGACATCCTTTGAGCTAGAGAACAACCCCTCCACTCATCTCCTTGCTTAGTTGCACATCTTGAGTGAGATTGAGTGAGATTCAAGTGCAGTGCTTGAGAGTTGCATTCTAGAGGCACTTGATCTTCGAGTTGTTGCGGATTTCTTGTTACTCTTCCGTGTTTGCTGACACGGTAGACGGCTTAGAGCAGCGGAGGTGATTGAGCTCGTAATTAGAGATTGTTGGAGCCTTCACCAAGTGTTGTAAGGGGTTCTTGATCCTTTCCCGCGGGAGTTCGCGAATTGGATACTCTAGTGGAGCTCGTGGCTTGGAGGATACCCATCTTGTGTGCGTTTGTGCGGCGCCCGCCGAGGGCTCGAATCTTGATAGTAGATTAGCTCGTGAACTAACAAGTGGGTGTATCGCCACAACGGGGAGTAGCTTGCCGGGAAGCAAGTGAACCTCGGGATAAATTCTTGTGTCATTCTCTTCCCGAGGATTTCTCTTGTGTGATTGATTGATTGGTACTTCTCATCTCTACATGACAGTATAATCACTCGAAGCTCTTCTCTCGTATTACATCTTGTATCTAGCTTGTTGTCATTGTTGTTGTTGTCTTTAGTGGATAGCCTTGTACTAGACTTGTGTAGGTGGCTTGCTTAATTAGTTAGAGCTAGTGCATTTTGCTTCGCCACCTTTCATACTAACTTGTGGTTAAGTAATTCTTGTAGAAGTTTTAATTAGGCTATTCACCCCCCTCTAGCCTATTTGGACCTTACAGGGGATCCATTTTTGCCCCACAAGCCCTTTGCATTCTCGCCTTCTCTGCCCTAGATCGCCCTCTTCGTCATCTTGCGCCCTTCAGCCACCGTTCAGCGCTGCCGTCGCTCTTTCTCGCCCGCGCAGTTTCCCGGCGACAATGGCAGGCAAGAGCCAGCTCCTCCCCGCCGACGCTTGGGCCAACTCCTTGGTGACGGAGAAGAGGTTGGAAGAGCTGGTCCGCGACGGGCTTTTGCGGCTGAAGACGAGCCGGACTCAGCTGGAGTGGAGAGCTATGCCGTCCGACCACCGGGAACCGGGGCCCCCAGAAGGTTACGTGGTGAGCTTCAAATGCTTCCACAAGAGGGGGTTCGGCGTGCCGACCAACCCCTTCATGCGAGTGCTCCTCCACTACTACAAGGTGGAGCTGCACCACCTCTCCCCTAGCGCCATCTCGTAGGTCGCTATTTTCACGGTGGTCTACGAGGGGTACCTGGGGATGAAGCTGCAGTGGAATCTGTGGCTCCATCTCTTCAGGACGGAGTTCTTTGCCAAGAAGGCGGGAGAGCGGGGGGCGCGGCGTGTGGTGCACGCGGGGAGCTGCGTGCTCTAAGTCCGGTCTAGTCGAGGCGACCAGTACATCCCGGCGCAGCTGATCTCCTCGAACAGCGGCTAGCACAACGGCTGGTTTTACCTCCGCAACGATGGCGATCAGCTGTCGAGGTACTCTGGCCAGGTGCTGGTTGCCCGAGAGGAGAACTGGTCGTACGACGTTGTGGAAGACGAGAAGCCGAAGCTGGAGCCGCTGCTCGACGCGCTGTGGAGGCTCCGCCAGCGCGGATTGACAGCGGGGATGGTGGCTGGGTATTTCACCGCCGGAGAGTGATGCCGCTGACGCAGCGTCGGATCCGGCTTGACCAGATGATGCCGGAGGCGCCGTTGGAGGGGAGCAGGATGTCCCACGAGTCCCTCCCCCTCGATGAGGTCGCTCGACGCGCGCGTCGGTTGGTGGGGAGTTTCAAGCCGGAGGACATCGATAGGATCCCAATGCGTCCTACTCAGGGATTCGAGCCCCTGGTAAGTGTTGTTGTTGATGTTCTAGAGATTTTTCGTTTCTGGATTCCTTCCACTGACTTAGTCGAGGTCTGTGTACAGGATCTATTGGCGGTTAAGGAAACGCGACCGCCGCTTCCAGAAGATCAGGTTGCTCGGGAGGCTCGATGTCTCTTGGCGGGCCAATAGAAAGAGGCGAAGGACGCCGCCAAGAAGCGTCAAATCCGCAAGGCCCTGGAGCAGGAGGTGCTGAAGAAGCGTCGACACCAACAGAGCCTTGATGGGCTCCCACTCGAGGAGTCTCCCTCCGAGACGGTCTCGGGGGAGAATGATGACGACGGTGGTGACGATGACGATGCCTTGTCGCGGTACGATGCCGCGACTGGTCTGGCGGACCTCCCCGATGTGCAGCCCTTCTTGGAGCCCAATGGGGGGTCGACCTCCCAGGCGTCGAGGCTGGCCTTGGTGTCCATTGAGGTGGAGGAGGAGCCGGAAGAGGTGGGGGCCAGAGCAGGCCCCTCAACAGGAGGGGCCGCCTTGTCGGGGGGCCCGCAAGAAGGGTCGATGGCGCCGTCCCCGCGAGCCCAAGCACCGCGGGCTCAGACGGCGGTCGGGGCAGCGACGCCAGCGTCGACATCCGGGGCACCGTCTATAGGCATGAGGACCCGAGGCCAGCTAGCCTCGGCGGCGCAGAGGGCCCAGGATGCTCCGCCGACTAGGGCCCCGAGGAGCGCCCGGCCAGCAGGAGGCCCGACGGTAGGGCCGTCGCAGGCGCCGTCGAGTGTCTCTGGCCTGCCGGGGCCTAGGCCCTTGGTTCCCATATCTAGGTAAGCTATTCTGCCCCATTTTTTTGTGATCGGTGATCCCGTTTTTTATTCTGACACGTTTATTTATTCCCTAGGCACAAGCGCAAGGACTGATCAACGAATTGGCTTGTTTAGTTGGTGAAAATGTTTGGGTTCGACTACTGTAGCACTTTTTGTTTTATTTGGCAATTTGTGTCCAATCATGAACTAATTAGACTCAAAAGATTTGTCTCGTGATTTACAACTAAACTGTGTAATTAGTTTTTTCTTTCGTCTACGTTTAGTACTCCATGCATATGCCGTAAGATTTGATGTGACATGTACTGTAGCACTTTTTGGGTTCTTTTTGGGAACTAAACAGGCTCTTAGTCCGCTAGCACACAAGCTCGAGCTTCGAAGAGCTATTGGGAGTCGTGGAGAAAGTTTTAAAACTTGGCACATCCATAATACATACCATTATGTACTCACATGTAAAAAGTTAGGATGCAAATCTTATTTTGACAAATTCATACGAAAAAGACAATTTTCAGATGTGTGTGCATTACAAGATGAAATTTCTAGGATTTCATCTTCAAGTGCATATGCACCTCAAATTTTTTATTTTTATATATTTTTAGTTTAAATTTGTATCCAACTTTTAGTATATATTTATATGTGCTATAGATATGCCTAGTTTTTTTAAGAAAAATCAGAACTTAAAAATATTTTTAATTGGTTTTTATATTTCCATCTAATATGTAGTTTCCACTGTGGCTGTGTTTAGTTCCACCAAAAAAGCACTATGCAAAAAAAAAGATTCCCCGTCATATTAAACTTGCGATACATGCATGGAGTACTAAATATAGATGAAATCAAAAACTAATTGTACAGCTTGGTTGTACTTTGCGAGACGAACGTTTTAAACCTAATTAGTCAACGGTTGAACACTATTTACCAAATAAAACCAAAACGTGCTACAGTACATTTTTTCCCCTTTTCGGAGAACTAAACACAGCCTATATATTTTGCCACGATCGGATGTACATGTCCGCCAGAGGCATCCTTGAGATCTTCAGCAGTTCGTTTCTCAGCAGCACTGAGCCACTAACGCATGTCGATTTTTTTTTCTTTTTCTTTTTTAATTTAAGTCGAGTGTTGATACTACGCACTTTACGCAAGTCTACGGACGATCGCTGAGCCCAACAACTGGGCTGCCTCTTTCCACCCGTCTGTTTTAGGGCCTGTTTAGATCAAATGGGCTAAAGATTAGCCCTTCCTTTTAGCCCTCCATTAGTCCATTAGGGCACGCCACGTGCAGTTATGGGTATTAGCCTCACCTAAAAGCATGCGCCATGTAGACCGAGGCAACCAAGGTTTATTAATTCTCTTAACGCAGGCTAATTCGACGAGTCACGTCAGTTGGGTAGGTGCATGCTGCTTTTCTATCCTCGGCTGAGCGCGGTACTGGGAAGGTGATGTCACGTTTGGGTGCATCCTCGCCACAACACATGCTCCAGCCACAGCCTTAACCTTTTGTCACTCGAGGAGGTCGGCTCTTCTGCAGGCAACACTAACCGTCTGCGAAGCTATCAATCTATCTAACGTGAAGTGCTAACTCGGACGTGGCACATGAGGCAGCATGCCAACTTGGTGTGCTGGGCACGGCCTTAGCCCTTTCAAAGTAGGCTAAAGAAGGCTAAAAGTGTTAACATGAGACTTTACTCTCTTTCTCTTTCCTCTCTCTTTCACCTTTTAACCACCTTATAGTCATGTATCAAACAGACCATGGGACTAAACTTTAGCCCCTTCATTTCAAGGGCTAATCTTTAGCCCTAAGCTTAACTTTAACATAGAGGATCCAAACAGGCTTTAGCCCAACTAGATTGAACCCTGTCAAGTGTCAACCACCAGGCTCCCTTGCTTTTGGTATTGCCACCCCAAGGCCCAAGGCCCCCAATCCTTGAACCCCGTCCATCCACCGCTGCTGATTGCTAAACCCTGGGACCGCCGCATTGCCTACGGCGCCCGCCGTTCCGCACGTTTGCCATTTGTTCTCTACAGATTAATTAAGCTCACGAATGTGAATATGTGATGATAAATGACACAAATCAACGCGGCTAGTGGTTGGTTTCATGACCATCAAGGCATCAACGCGGCGAAGCCGGCGCACTCGATGTCGCCAGGGGACTTGTCGTCACCGATCGACCCTGTCATCGTCGGCCTTGACGACGACGGGTACTTGGCGGCGACGAGCACGTAGAAGGCCAGGACGACCCTGTCACTCGAAGTTTTTTTATCGATGATTGCATTGTTTGCCACCACTAAACATATAAAATAAGTCAGAACTATGAGCCCTTGTGCTATATTGGAGGTTCACCGTAAGGAACATATATGACCGTGATACAGCTCAAAATATTGGAGGAGCTACACAATTATACCCGACCAGACATGGTGATCGCTTGTTTTAATCATCTACTCCCTCTATCCAAAATAAAATAACTTTCTAAGGTTTAAAATTTGTCCCAAAATAAATAGGGTTCTATAAAAATTGAAACATTGTCTCCTAATGCAGAAGCTAATCATGGGTGCATACAAATGATAACTGCCAAATCCAAGGAACAGATATGAAGGTACATGTGTATTTTGCCAATGTCCTTAACTATTTGAAAATTTATAGAAACTTGTTTATTATGGGATGGGGAGTATCTAAATTATGCCCTGTTCTGCGGCACTACTTCAGCCGTACTTTTCAATAAGCAAACATTATTTTCTTCTCACAACAAATCAACATAAGTATCAATATAAGCAAATTTCAACGAATTTCCTAGGCAATAAGTATCTATACTCATGTCCTTATTAACATAATGATTGGTAGTATGATACAGGAATCAGTTGGTTAGATTACTTGCAGCTGACATCGTATATCCAAGATTTAAGTATTAATTGATCTTTAAATCTACCAATTGCATTTCTCGAAGACACTTTATAGAAATAAGATTTTTTTAATGGTACCAGGAGGGATTGCCGTCTACTGGATTATAGAGATAAGATGTGCATGCCTATGTTCGTAAAGGAGTATGCATGGTTAACGTGGGCGTTAGCATTTATACTAGTTTGGGAAAACAGAAGGTGTTCAGAATCGAGTAATCCTCATAATTACAATTTTTTTGGACAAGATTTGAATTATATTTTTTGGATTTAAACTACTCTTATATAATTTGGTTATTTTATAAGAAAAAACGTTCATCACCATTCTTTATATGGTCTTGTTTAGATGCCAAATTTCAACCTCAAATTCCACTATGCAAAAAAAAGATTCTTATCTCATCAAAATGCCGGCACATGTATGGAGTACTAAATGTAGATGAAATTAAAAACTAATTACACAGTTTTGGTGTACTTTACGAGACGAACATTTTAACCCTAATTAGTCAAAGTTTGGACAATTTTTACCAAATACAAACGAATTACTATAGTGCACATTTAATGCACACAGTACCGATTTGGCCGCCCAAATTCACGATCTAAACACGGCCTATATGCTTCATAGATGCTAAGTTCAGCCGGCGTGAGTTTAACATGTTGGTGCCGTGGCGCGTGGCGAATCAATTGTGACACGAGGGAACTACACAGTCTAGGCACCAAGGCGAACCTCGTCCGTCCACTGCTGATTGCTAAACGCGATATGGGAACGCCGCATTGGCTACGGCGCCACCGGAGTCCGAGACGAGTGCCGCCGACGCGCAAGTTTGCCATTTTTCTTTACAAATTAATTAAGCAACACTTGTGCACGTACATTCGACGACGCGCCTGTACGTGCACGTACTCGACGTCGCCGACCGACCCTGTCGTCGTCGACCTTGACGACGGCCTGCTTGTACGAGTACTTGGCAGCAACCAGCGCCCTGTCGTAGACCGCCACCGTGGCGATCATGGCCACTGCGGACAGCGCGAACATGGACGCCGGAGGGAGCTCGAAGTCGAAGCGCGCGCCGACGCCCAGGCGCAGGCGCAGGCGCTTGTCCATCACGCTGCCCTGCTTGGTGAAGAAGGTGGAGCCCTGCGCCTCCGTCATGCCGAAGTTGAGCGTGCTCACCCAGATGGGCACCGTCGCCGCCACCAGCTTCGTCTCCTCCACCTCCGTCACCGTCGCCAGCCGCCACGCTCCGCTCGCTCCCTCGCCGACGCCCTGCTCCACTATAGCCGCCCTGTCGAGGAACCTTCACGTAGCCACGTACGAGACACTGTCGCATCAATTCTAGATTTCGATGGAGCAATTGCTGCATTTCGCGATCGCCCGGTCGGTGCGGCAAAGCAGCCTCTTGTTGACACCCTGCGGCGGCTGGACCTCGTACAGCTCGGCGTCGTCGTCGGGCAGCCGGAGTCGCCTCTTTCTGAAGGCGGCGACGAGCACCCGGAGCGGTGGCGTGAGCGGGCTGCCCTCGGCCAGCACCCTGTATCGGTAGGTCCGTCGGGCGGCGAGGAAGACGGCGAGCGAGGCGGCCATGACGGCGGCCAGCACGAGCGTGGCGGCGCCCCATCCGAGGCTGTCCTGCGCGTAGACGACGACGACGACGGTGATGCCGAGCAGGACGCCCGCGCAGAGCGCGCAGTTCCACCAGTTGAAGGAGGACATCTTGCGCACCCGCTCCCCCGCGTGGGTGTCGTCGAACTGGTCCGCCCCGAAGCTCTCCAGCGTCGGCTTGTGGCCGGCCGTGCTGTTGGAGACGAGGTAGATGCCCACGAAGAAAATTACACGGTAACTAACAGGTCGGTGCATGGAGCTCCATCTGACTACTCACAGACGATGAACATTGCGGCCTTCCAGGCTCCGGTGGTGGCGCGGGAGGGAGGCCTCCCGCGGTGATCCACGGAGGCGTCGTGCACCCACGCCTCGTCGTCGTCATCCCCACCACTGACACTGAAACTCTTCTCCATCCCAAGATTCCCAAAACACGAAAACGACGATGTCTCATGCTTTCTTTGCTAGTCAAGAGGAGGGTTTGTTTGATCTGCTAGCTCTACCACTATAGCACTAGCAGTGGACCAATTGCAACAGCATTGTCCCCGTTATTGGACTGAGGCTGAGAAGAGCGCTGGGGGTGCTTAAATAAGAGGCAGGAGACTGAAGAATCTGAATCTCGATCTCTATATACACACAAATAAACAAATGGATATGGATCAATCTCCAGTTCTCCTTCCGACGTCCAGGAGATGTCGCGTTCTGACTCTCTGCATTCAAGGACTCCAGCCGGTAGCAAACTGCCATATATCGGTTGTCAGCTATAACGCGTCGCGACTTCAGTTTCTCCACGCGCCGGAAGTCAGAGGTGCAATGCATGCAAACGCCAGCCAATCATCGGCAGCAACCAGCATCCAGGCCTCCAGCACCAGTAGGTCGATCATAACGCGTTCAGAAGCGGCCGCCGCGCCGTGTTGCAATTCGCCGGGTGCGTTTCGATCTCTTGCCGGTTGACAGTGTGACCAACCTCCAACGTTGCCATTGCGCAGGTATCCAACAGCTGTTTGTTTCCTACTCCCTCCATTTCAAATTAAGGATGATGTCTTTTTTACATACATAGATAGATGCCGCTTATCACTGACAAGCTGGGTCTTCAACAGGTCAATTTCCTATCAGATAGCCAACAAATGGTGCATTTCCTGAATGAACAGCACCACAGTAGAGAATCAAGTACTACACCCAGATCTTCCAGCAACTCCACAGCTCACAGAAACATAAGAATTTGCAGAATTTAAAGAACTCAAAATCAGACAGCTGATGCTCTTGCTAGGCAAGCTTTAGTAGAATCGCATTTACATGTTTCTACAGGTCTCACATGTAATTGCCTTATCAGTGCAGCTCATGACTTCAATCTGTAACCTTGAACTCTGTAAGGTTACTCATAGCTTCTTGCTATTAATTATAGAATCGTTCGTTGTCCAAAAAAAAAAACTTCTAGACAAAATAGTCACGTCTTCTCTAAATAATGGACGACATATTGTATGCGCAGCTGGCATTGTCCTGATACGGAACCTAGCCAATAAACGAGCCAAACGATTTTGCAACCGCAAATGCTTGCACACGGGCGTCCGTCTAGTTCGGACGCTGCCTTTCTTTCCTGGGCCTGTGCGGCGGACAGGCCCAACAGGCATGCTCATCTCTACGTCTCTTACATCTTCGAAAATTTCTTCACTCGCATTGGTGTTGCGGCATCGCTGCGCATCTACCCACTCCACTCCACCCCGCCGTGCCCCTTTCTTTACACAGCGCGCTGTGACCATCCCCCCACCGCGCCGCGGCGCGTCGCCAGCTGCACCGTGCCCCATCCCCCGCAAGCAGACGACGCTGGACAATTGTGGCAGAGCAGCAGCGGGGCCGCACTGACGGGCGTGAGCCTGTGCCACGAGTAGGCGTGAGTGAATCGCTTCAGGAGCGACAAGCCGACGTCTTTGTAGCGGAGGTGTATGCTTGGTCAACGTCCCCTTGACCTGAGCTTGTTGGCTACCAGAGTTCCCCACAAGGTAGGCCATGGCCGTCTGTGACGCCGTGTTTCAAGTGTTTCAAGCATTTCAGACTTATGTTTTAAGTGTTTGATCTAGATGTTGCATATGTTACAATGATAATATACGTATGTTGCAAGCATATGTTTTTAAGTGTTTTAGTTATTTCAGATATATGTTTCAAGTGTTTCATCTTAATGTTGCAAAAGTAGATATAGATGTTGCATATACATGTATGTTGCAAAAGTATGTTTTAAGTGTTTCATACGTATGTTACAAGTGTTTCATCTGGATGTTACATGTGTTTTACATGGCTACACACGTGTTTTACAAGTGTTTTTAGGTGTTTGCAAGTGTTTTAGTTGTTTGAGATGTATGTTGCAAGTGTTTCATCTGAATTAATGTTGCAAAAGTAAATCTGGTGTTGCACATGCAACGGGACCAGCCTGTTGTAACTGTTGGTGGCATAGTGCATGCGCGTGGGAAGCGGTGGTGGGTGGAGGCCGCGGCATAGGAGGTCCCAGGCGTGTGAAACGGGAGCTACTCGGGCGCCGTGCATGCGACGGGCGCAGGAAGCAGAGGGGATGGAGGTAGGGGTGCACGGCCCCATGTGCATGCGGTCGCGGGAAGCAGAGGGGGCGTGCGGTGTCCGAACGGAAGGCATGGAGGTTCACACGTGCGTCTCGACGTGCGTGAAATAGAGCAGCAGGCGTCGGCGTCCGGACGTTAGCCACACCCTTTTGCAACTCATTCTTTTCTTTTTTTTGAAACTCCCTTTTGGAACTCATTCTATTTCATAGAAAATATTTTGAGCCAAAAAATAAATCCGGTATGTAGTAGAATTCGGAACGCTAGCAAGTAGGCCGTAATTTTTTTTAAAAAAATAATTCCAACGCGGTATAGAAACGTGAAGGAATTTTCGCTTTTTAAGTAAAAAAAAAGGCGCTCCAATAAGCCTAGATAGAAATATAGAGGCAGCAGAAGAGAACGTCCGGCCAAGACTTCAGATCTCGGCCCATCAGGCTGAATTTCTGATGATCTATACTTTTCCTGAAATCGTCGAACGGATGATCGCAAGAACATTAAACTTCTGGTCTGATTTTATTCATATCATAATCAATTAATCAAGGCTCTTGAGCCTGATCAAATTAACACAAATCATAATTACTTTTACAGAGTATACGAATCATCGATCGATCTCTCCTTTAGCTGAAACAAATTCATTATTTATATATAATAATATTCCTCTCGTGTTATCCGGGCAAAAGAGCGCGCGCGCATGCGTCAGTTCTTGGGGTTCTGCTGCACCGTCGACGCAGGGACGCCATCACCGCTGCCGTGCAAGGACGACGGCGGCGTCCACGGATTTCCTGGATGACGAGGCCACGGCCACGCTGGCGTCGGCGGAGGGTGGAAAGGAAACGGCGGCAGAGGCGGCCACTTGCCGCCCGGGCCGGGGTGCGGCCACGCCGGGACCGGCGGCGGGTGGAACGGGAACGGCGGCCACTTGCCGCCCGGGCCGGGGTGCGGCCACGCCGGGAACGGCGGCGGGTGGAATGGCGGCAGAGGCGGCCACGGGTTGTTCCCTGGGTGCGGCCACGCGGGGAGCGGCGGCGGGTGGAACGGGAACGGCGGCAGCGGCGGCCACTGGCCTGTGCCCGGCGGGCGCGGCCACGGGAACGGCCACGGCGGGTTCTGGCCGTGCGGGCTGTCGGCCGCCGGTGCTGATGGTGTCGGCTGCCCGCCGTATGGCTCCGGTGGCGGCGCCGGTGGCGAAACGGTCGGCTCCGGCTCGGGCTCCGGCTCCGGCTGCGGAGGCGCGTGGTGCCCGTGGTGCTTGGGCGGCGCCTTCGGGTGGTGGTGCTTGGGCTTCGGTGGCGCTGCCTTCTCGTGGTCCTTGTGCTTGCTCTTCACGTGCTGGCCGTGGGGGGCCGTCAACGGCGGCGGCGAGTCAGCGACAGGGGCGGACTCCGGAGTTCCCACCGGCGGGGCTGCGGCATCTGCAGCCGGCGGCTGTGGCTCTAGCACCAACGGCGCCGGCGCCTGGGCACCGGCCTGCTGGCTGCCTTCCGGTGCATCGGCGAACGGGGAGGAGACCAGCAGTGACCTCGAAGATGCCGCGCAGCATGGCGCGAGCAGCGCGATGGCGAGTGCCACCACGCATGACATCGTGACGAGTGCTTGTGCTTCTGCATGCGTGGAAGCTCTTCTTGCTGCCATGTTGGCAGATCGATTGATTTTGCATTGGTGCATGGGGTGGCTATGCTTATATAGGCTACAATTTGTGTGTTGTGTTGTTGGGTTGGTAGGGTTAAAAAATGTATTTACATGTGGAATTTTAAGCTTCAACTGAGTTTGGTATTAGAACATTTTGTAGTGGTCTTCCTTTTTACCTGCTCAGTGCTGAATTCAAATGTTTTACATCGACAATGGGTTGTTGGCCGGTGTGCCCATGATTCGATGAAGGTGACTAGCATTATATGAAAGTTTAGGCAGGAGTCATGTTTTCACTGCTTATGGTGGATCTCCATGATCTCTCTTTAAAAATGATGTCCTGTGTTCACCTGTCGAAAAGATATATATGTTCTGTTGTTCAGTGTGTAGCCACATATAGTGTCCATGATAGCCGTAGCACAGCAAAGTGCCCTGATTTTATTTGTGTGGTTATCCTACCCAAAAAAAAGTTTTGCAATCTAATTACAAATGCCCTTATTTTTTTTGTGTGGTTGACCTACCCAATTTTTTTTTTTTTGCAATCTAATTACAAATATCTTAGTCCATTCAAACTTTCCATTCTTCCGCGTTCAACCCATAGAATTTTGCAAGACCGACAACAATCTCATAAACTTTTGTGTGGCAAGACATGTGATCTGGTCCACAACCGACCAGATGCATAAAGGCATCCTTATGCTCACAAGTGTGGTGTTCAGTACTTCAGTCTTTATGTTCGGAATACATGCATGGGTTGTTTGGACAGTTCTAACCCAAAAATTACGAGATAATTTAATTTCCATACTAGTCAAGTCATATAGACACTATACAACTAAATCATAGTATTCCCAATAAATAGTTTCTTCAAAATAGTTTTTTATCTAACCACATATATTCTCCTATCACCCCTCCTCGTGTAGACATAGTTTTTGGACAAGAGACCAGTTCCTTCTCTCTTCCTTCTAGTGCCACATCACCATTTTACTTTTACTCCCTCTGTCCAGTATATAAGGCATAACCACCTCCGATTCAAAGATCAAATAACACATTTAATTCTCTCTCTCAACATTAGTACTACTCCATCAATATACACGTATCTAGAAAGAGCACGCCTCATACTATGGGACATGGATAAAAAGTGGTTACACCTTATATATTAGGATGGAGGGAGTAGATGGCATCCTAATGTATACCCCTAGAAACCATCCTAGTTTCTAGATTGGAGACTGCCCTTAGGCTCTTGATCGGTGAAGTCATTCAATGGTGTAACACGTACAGGTGTAACACCATTCAATCGGCGAAGTCTTTTGAGACTGCCCCTAGAAACCATCTCAGTGCAGAGTTTCATGTAGTTTCATATGCTAGCCACGTCATTTAATTGTGATATGGTGCTATGATCAAATGTGACATATGAAATATGTAGCCTTTTAACTTCATACAATTTTATTTGTTTACTTTCACAGAAGATCCTCGAGAGCACATGAGAATGAAACAAATCAGTATCAATCATTGTTTTTGTTGAACATGATGTATGATTTCATCCCGACAGCCTGTTCGCTTGATCTTATCAGCCAAAATCAGCCAGTCATTCAGCAGTGTTTTTCTCTTACAATAAATCAGAATCAGCTAGCCAGAAACCATCTAGCGAACATGGTGTCTATTTCTCTCTTTCCTCATAAATACCATGGCAATTGCTGATGTGTTGTGACTTTAAAGAGAATCAAACTCTTATGAACCCCCAACTGAGATTGGTATTAGAAGTAATTATGTGTATTTCTATTATTGTTGGCATGCAATAGCCTTCCTAGGTTATTAACTCCTCTATTTGGCAATGTACACTCTCCGTTCCTCCTGAATAATTCTATTCCTAGGGTTTATATTATCGATATTAAAAAATATCGGTGGTGACCAAAGTTTTAAATAGCGGGCTAAGCCCCTTAGCGGCTGCCTCTCCCAAAAGCTAAGAAAGGCTATAGCGGGCTAAATAGCGGGCTAACCCATTTAGCGGCGGAGCAAAAAATATGTCAAATATCAGGTAATTTTACACATAATAAACATAGAAGACGAAGAGATTACAAATACCAATTACCAAGTAACTAGGGACAAATAGTTCAAAGTCTTACTAACACATTACACCACAGCTTCATAGTTCATACATGATACATGATACATCACAGACACCTACACGCATGAGTTCAAAGTTCATATAAAGTTGACAGACATTACACTGCATATCAACTAAATAGTGATAGATAGACAAACAAACATAAGGCATGGAGCCATAGGCCATAGTCTGATACATCAGTACATCACGCATGCATTTCAGCATCTGAATAGATTGTTGTACTCACCTAATCATCTTCAGTATCAGTAGATAGCATAGCATCTTGATTTTCCTCTGAATCAGAAGTAGAGGCTGCAGACTGAGGTTTCATCAGAGATGCCACGGTCCTGAGTTTCTTCCTATGGCGCACAGGCCTTTTCCTTTTGGCTTTTGCTTGAGATGCTGATGCTCCCTGTGATGCTCCTTCTTGTGCTTTTGCTGATGTTTCTGCACATCCCTGATCTTCTTGACTTTGATTTGCATTTGGTTTCCTTCTCTATGGGATCTCTACTCTTGTTCTCTTTCTTATGCCTTAGTTTGGAGTTAAATTTGACAAATACAAGGTCTCTCATCCTTTCATGAAGTAATCTGTTGCGCCTTTTTGTGTGCACCTAGTTTTATTGAGATGAATAAATTCAAGGAATGAACAAAGATGCAAAATATATTCATGTAGGTGAGTTGTGGAAGTAGAATTATTTTTATTACCTGTTCAAATACTGACCAATTCCTCTCACAACCAGAGGAACTACACGTCAAACTTAGAATCTTTATCGCCAACAGCCTCAAATTAGGTGTAGTTGTGCCATGATTCAGCCACCATGTTGCTGCATGAACAAGCAAAGAGTTAAACTCTTGTGATAGCGAAAAGGATTATATTGGATAATTCATCAATCACATTAGTTTCACAATTTTCACCTGGGTTGAAGTCCTTATTTCTCCTCTGCCTTGTGGCAATATCATGTCCAAATGACCCTTGTTGTTCCTTATATTTGCTGAGAACTTCAATGATATTATCTTGAATTTCTTCATCATCAATCAGCGTCGTAACACATTCAATTACAGCAGCTCTAAATGAACTATCATTCTCAATGTCTGCCTTGTTTGGGTAGTAATAATAAGGGTTCAAATAGTACCCAGCTAAGTGTAGTGGACTCTTCAGCTTGCTATCCCACCTTTTGTCAATTATTTCCCAAACAGGTTTGTATCTTGTCTGATCATTGTCAAACCTCAAAGCAATTTCTTTCTTTGCCTCAATCATATATCCATGCAAAAATCCCATTGCAGGCACATCACTATCCATTCTTCTCAGCACATTAGCCAATGGCTCAAAAAAATTAACAGCACTATCAATATTTTTCCAAAAGATTTCAGATTTGATCACTTTTTCCGCCTTCTTCCCCTTGGCACTCTTCAAGTAACCCATCTCATTGAGATCATTATCTCTGAAGAGCCTTTCGAGCTCCTTCTTGTTGTCTTGCAAACTCTTCAGATTCAAATAAGCAGTGGCAAATCGAGTAACTCCAAAGCGAACCAAGTCCTTACCAAGATATTTTCTCATCAAATCCAGCACCCTTGTATGAGCATAGAGAAATGCAGTCAATTGTCTCGCACTTGCAATTGTTTCCTGGACTGGTTGAAGCCTCCCAATGTCCTCCAACATAAGATCTAGGCAATGAGCTGCACATCCATTCCAAAATATTTTGGGTCTCTTTGCTGCTAGAAGACTTGCTGCTGCTACATTAACACTAGCATTGTCAGTGACCACTTGGACAACATTTTCCTCTCCTATGTCTTCAATGCATCTATCCACAAGGTCAAAGATGTATTTACCATTTTTCTTGACAGCAGAGCAGTCCACAGAATCCAAAAAAAGGACCCCATGAGCACTATGCACAACTGAATTCATTACTCCCCTGCCCTTCTTATCTGTCCATGCATCTGTCATAAGTGTACAACCTGAGGTTTTCCATGATTCCTCATGGCTCTTGAATCCATCCAACACCTTCTGTTTCCTTTTCTGCAAAAATGGTCCACTCATCTCATAGGGACTAGGCCCTCTCAAACCTCTACCAAAGGCTCCAATGGCCTCAACCATATTGGCAAAGCTAGGAAGAAGGACTGTATTGTGTGCAATGCTAGCTTCATAAAAGAACTGACATATATACTCACAAGCTCTATCCCTCCTCTCTTCTCTTTTCTGAGTTGTTAACTTTGTTTGAACCTTTTGGTTGACGTTAGCTCCTTTCTGGTTCTTTTGAACAGTCTCTTCTATAGAAGCCGGCTTGTAGAACTTCTCAATAGAGCCACTACCCGATGAAGCAATAGCACTGCAACTAGGTCCTTTTGTTGACCTTAGCACAATAACCTCGTTCCCATGGTCAGAGTCTTCACTGCACATTTCACCATCTGAGCGATCCAGATCAATTTCATCTCTGGCCTTTTGCTTTTCCTTTTGCTTTTGTTCCTTCACACTAGTTTTCTTGGTAATCAAAGCTAGCATCTCTTCCTTCACATCAGTCGGAACCTTGTCACATTTAGCAACATTATAGCCACCGAGACGAGCAAGATGGTACTTCACTCTTGTAATTCCAGCGTTTATCGTCTTCTTACAGTAGTTGCACACTATTGAATGCTTCTTCTTTGGGTCTGGGCAATAACAATGACTCCATGCAGGGTCACCTGAGTTGATAGCAACTCTGGTTGAAGCTGTTTGTTCTACTGATTCAGATGCAACACTTGATGGGGGACCTAAGCAACAAAATTGATATGAGATAAAAAAAATGTCAAGCTTACTGCAGCAACCTAGAACAGATCTGGTACTACACTTTCTTCATGGGGTAAATGCCAATATATTTACAGTAAAGAGTAAACAAATCAACGGCACTAGCAAGCTGAATGCAGTAGTACAAAAATCCTAAGCCAATCAGTTATTCAATTCACCATGAGAATGAGATGCAGCACTACGTCACTCACTACTCACTACCGTTCACATCCAGCAGCCCAATACGTAAAGAACAGAGAAAAAATGAAAAGAGTTTGAAGAATCTTGCCTTCTGGCCGGGACTGGGACATGGCCGTCGTAGCAACAGCAGCAGGCGCTGCCGCTTGCTCTGGCCGGGACTGGGACATGGCCGTCGTAGCAACAGCAGCAGGCGCTGCCGCTTGCTCTCCCGCGAGTTCGCCGCTTGCCGCTGCCCTTTGTAGTCGCTGCAACAGCACCAGCCGGTGCCGTAGCTCGCTGCCGCCGCACTTCCGACTCCCCTCGCCGGTATTGCACCCTCGCCGCTCACCAGTCACAGCAGCAACAGCATCCGGCGGCGCCGCCGCCAGCACTCACGAATCACGCGAGCTTGGGAGGAACGGTGTCGAATGGTTAGGGTTGTGCGTGTGACTGCTTCCCATCGGTGGATATCCTAGCGATTTGGGCCTGCATGTCATTTGGGCCGACGAAAATTACAGCCCACGCAGAATAGCGGCGCTAAATAAACTGTGATTTAGCGGAGATAGCGCGCTATTAGCCGCTAATAGCGGAAAATAGCGATCTAACGTTAAAACCATCGTAGCTTAGCGTCAGACCTTCTGAACCGCTAAATAGCGCTATAGTGGCAGCTAAATCCCACTATTTTGAACTTTGGTGGTGACTGATAAATGATAAACTAGAAATATAAAAAATCTATTGGTGATAGAAAAATTCCAGCCAAAATTTAAAAAGGAAAACCTTAATTTTTATAGAAAAAAATGTAGAATATCTCTAAACTATGTCACTTCAAAAACAAAAGAAAACAGTACAGAAATAAGATGATATAACACTTTTGGGGCATGCACGGAAGGGATGAGCCCTAGAGTACAAGTGCAAAGCGTGGTGGCTAGGATGAAGATGGTTGACAAATAATTTTTTTTTCAATAACTCAGTTTTGGAATCATACGATCTCATGAAATGAAATTCTAGTAGTTTGAATTCAAATTCACAAATTTTCGGTTGATACCAGTTTTGTATCGTCCCTGACCGATGATACTAAAATATCGAAAATATCGGTTTTGCACCAATGATAAGTGAAACCCTATGTATCTAGATACATATTAAAAGCTATATATCTAAAAAGATAAAACGGCTTATAATTTGGATCTGAGAAGTACCATAACACTATGGAACAAATGGGACTGAGAATATTATTTTTTAATCATCACGAAGAGAAAAAGAAAATGAGAAAGAAAAACAAATGACAGAAACGACTAAACCTGTTCGGACTACGAACGCTGCTTTTCCTGCCATGCTATCAAACGGGCCGAAACATGCCACGGCCCACACGAATCTACTAGTTGTTGCCGTGCTGCCGAGCACATGCAGCTTAGCTTCCACGCACAACTCCTAAAAAATGGGCTTCCACGCACAAGGTCTTTTTTTTTTCATCACATGTGCTACGTATACTACTAGTATATAGCGAAGCAGTATCAAGCTGGCAGTAACAAGAACGGCAAAGCTGGCGGGAATTCCTGTATAAAATACGGGTGCTGGCAAAACATCCAGGAGAATGCCTCAACTGTTTTCTTCAGTCCCGTTTTTATTAAAACGGTCAGAAGGATGCGTCAACTCTTTCCACAATCCCGTTTTTTATTAAGCTGTTCCTGGTTCGGTCCTATATTGAGGAAACAGAATACAGGTGGGAAAGTGTGGAAACGGCATGGTTGGAGCAGGATTGTCCTATCCTATTTTCTTCCCTACTGAGTTAAGTTGAAGGACCAACGGAGGATACTCTACCTAAAAACTGAAAACAGAAAATGTAATTGACAACTAGAGCCTGTTTAGATGATACGGTTTTTGAAAACTGTAGTATCATAAAACTATGATTTTATAAGTCAAAGAGACAAAAACCGTGGTTTAGAAAAAAAGAGGTCATGAGTGAAGTTTCTAAAACTCCAAAAAGACTGCAATTTTGACAAAACCATGGTTTTAGAGACTACAAGATTTGTTGCATCCAAACACCCAGTAGCATCTAAAAACCAAAGTATTTTGTAAAACCATAGTATTTCTCCGATACTTCAAAAATGCTTTGCATCAAAACAGGCCTAAGGCTGTCACAAATAAAAAGAAATTGAAGCATCGAAATAGGCCCCAAAGGCCTATTGCTTCATGTAAACAAATGAAACCCAAAGGAGCAGCTGGGAAAAGAAAGTAAAACTTCAGTTGCTACCAAAGGAATGACATGAGCAGGACATAGACCCAGATTTCAATAGCTAGCTAGGACATAGATGACAAGCAGTATTATTGTGATTCCAAACCATTTCATGCTGAACCCAATAGTATTTAGGGTATTGAACGTGTATTATGGAATTGGGTACCTTGCCAGATGGTGTGTGAGTCAAGTAGCATTACAAGTGGAACATTTTACTCTAACTGAAAACTGAAAGTAGAAAATATAATTGACAGCTGGAAGGCAGTTATAGGAGTGAAAAAAAAATCAAATCATGGGCCCTAAGGCAATGCTGGTTCAGATAGACAAATGGAACCTAAAGGCACAGCTGAGAGAACAAATTAAAGCTCATTTTGCAACCTTCAGATGACAGTAGGTTCCAAAGAAATGATATAAGCGATACCAGGACACTGAGACTCAGATTTCAACTGCTAGGTGCTAGCTAGGACAAAGATGGCAAGCTGTGTTATATATTGTGATTCCAAACCGTTACATGCTGAATACAGGATCAAATCTCAAGCACTAGCTCAAATGGCCACACACATCACATCTGGACGACATGATTTATTTATTTATTTATAAAGTAAATAAAAGTAGAAAAAAGGGTACCTGAATTTGGCAAATATATGCATGGGACCTAATTCACCAAGTGTTGCAGGCCACGCACCATAACGACTAGAAACCATTCCTCGATCGACATGATTTTGTGACAACAAAAGGGATACAGTACAAATAAGGTAATAATGTGGCGAAGCGGATATACTATATGGCTGTGTATGCACCTGCGGTGGTCGAGATGAGGTCTACTAGTACGTGCATATGCGATCCTCATCATTGAACACGACAGGGACAACTTCTAGTGCCTTGTTTGAGCCCCTGATTCCGATTTTCTCTAGCTCCTCATTTTGAGGCCATCCTTGGTAGGCGTGATCCCTCCAGTCCAGCAGTGCTCCTGATATTACTGGCCACAGCTGTCTGTAATCCTGCAGTCGTTGCATGGTGAGTTCCGCCCCGTCTTTATTATTCCAACCACCTGCCATGGCTCTGCGGACAGGTTCCATCCTCGCTGAATCGCACACCATCATCATGAGGCCCATCAGTGACCGCTTGGCTTTGTCACTCGGCCCCCTATCTTTGAAGCGTGAAAGGTAATGCACGGCGTCCTCCGCGAAGGCTTTGCCCAGCTTCGCGGCACCCATTATATCCTCGGCTTCAAACAGGCTTCTGGCGTTCAGTATGCTTCCGTAATCCTTGCCCCAGCGTAGAAATTTTGGTTTATATTCTGATAGGAGCAGAGGAGAGCTAGGCTCGCCAGGCTCGTAGAAAGCTCCATCCTGGTTGATGAAGCCGATTACGTCCAAGTTGTCATCCCGCATGAGTAGGGTTATCGATGACGACGTTTTATCCACACCCTCCACCGCTTCCAGTTTGATGTGGATCAACCTTTCTGGTTTCATGTGAGCCCGAGACATGTCTGGTTCTCTTGTAACACGCCCTCTGGGGAGAACTGGGTGGTTATGTGTGGAGGAGAGCCGTGTTGGATGATCGGCCATGAGATCCTTGCAGCGTGGGTGCTCCGCCACCAATCTACGGAGCTCAGTGATGAATGTACTGAACCCTTGTGCATCCTGCCCGACCTTGTACGATATGTCAGGTTGCCGCGGACTCTTTTCTTCGATCTGCAGTACATATGCAATGGCGTGATCAACCAGTAGACTACATATGTGATGAGTAGTCAAAAGAAAACAAACGGAAAACATAAGGAATGTGTTGAACGTTTGCTCCTGCAACTACTAGTGATCAGCAATGTTTTCGGTGTGTACCTCTCGACTTCGTCTTGAATCTGGGTACCAGGCGACGGTCACTTCAACTTCTTCGTCAGCGTCCTCTTTATGATGTTTTTGTTGACGAAAGTCCTTTTCGTGATTGTCGAAGCTGCGATGAATATTGATCAAACGCGGATTATTACTAACCCCTTGTTCGTTGGAAGTTTGAATCTGCAGGAACACCTCTACATGAAGCCTCCGACCACGTGGCACCGCAACCACATTCCTGGCCAGCTTAAGCGACCGCGCCAGCTGAATAACATTCGAGTGGGTAGGAGAGAAATGCTGAGCTGTCTCCAGTGTACGCTTGAAGAGGATGATAGGGTCTCTGAAGTCAGCAATGCCAGCGGTGATATCACCGTGGACGCTACAAGGGCTGTTCCCATCTTTGAGCCGCAGCTTCACCTGCACTGTGGCCTCCTGGGCGTCGGACATCACCGCATAGGTGACCATAACGTTGCGGCCGGGGCCTGAAGAGATTATTATGGTCCGTGTCCTGAGCCACATGTCAACTTCCCAAGGGTTACCATAGCAATCCCATTCCCATTTGATGGGACCACTGGCATCCCCTTTGCTGCTACCTGCAGCTTCGGCTGGGATGTCAATTTTGATGGCAAAGCACCTGTACGCTGAGAAGCCTGTGTAAGGTCCAGTCAACACCAAATCAACCATTCCCTGCAACCATGTATTGCTTGCTTCATTAGTACTATTGCTTTACTGCAGAAATATTCATATGGATTGGTACCAGAGGTTAGTCATGATGTACCTTTTCTTCTTGTTCCTCCTTCCTATAGATGATATGGCCTCGTTTCCCGTCAAAGACTATAACGGTCGTGCCAACGACCCCAAAGTCGGCACGCATGGCCAACAGCTCCACCCGGGGTCGACCAAGACCCAAGAACCAGAACCGCCAAGGTGAGTTCAGCACGAGGTAAATGTCTTGTTTCCGCGAAATGGAGTCCGGATTGGTGGTGTATCCTTTACTCTTCCATGTCAACAGCTCTAATGACATCCTCCCATAATTCAACACGCAATCACGCATCAGATCGTAGGTCAATTTCATGTCTTTGCTCCAGCAACGTTCAATGAATTCGTGGATACGATTCATCCTTGCAGACTCACAGACCATGATGATCAGCCCTGCTAGTGCCAACCTAGGGTTCATTTGTTTCCTGCGGTATACACGACGAGCATCCACCCAAGCTGGGAAGCACGACAACACGTACACGGCCTCCATCGCGAAGTTACGGCCTATACTTGCGTGCGCGAGTCTTCTCACGAGATCATCTTCAGTGTCAGCGTCCAGTAAGGACCTGTACCCAACACCCCAGCTTAGGCGTCGGGGACTGTATTCATCAACTGGGAGTATATCGGCGGATCTATCCGGGTTGTCGATGAGCTCGAATGAATCTCCTTGCTGGTTCACGAAGCCACAGATGTATAAGTTGTCATCCCGCATGATTAGTGTTGTCGACGATAACATTTCCTCTCCCTTCACTGCTCGCAGCTTGACATGGATCCACCTCGCCGGCTGTTCAGCACGCTGCTTTGCGAGCACTGGGTGTACCTTGGTGGAGGAGAGAATTGAACTGCTGTGGCGATCAAAGACATCCTCGCGGTCTGGGTGGTCAGCGAGGATGCCACGCAGAGCCATTATAAATTCAGTGAACGACATTACATCTCCAATGGTGTACACTACTGTTAGATGCCCTGAAACCATTTTGACCTGCGTGCATTACCCGAGAGTTTAGTTAAAATAAGGAAAGTGATAATAAATGTATTCAATGTTTAGTGCAAGCACTGTAGTAGCTAGTCCTCCTTTAATTTACCTCCAGTGTACCACTGATGATTTGTTCTGTCGACGGAGCAGTAATAGATTTCTCCTCATCAGCCTCTTTGATGGTTATTATTTGCTCCGATAGGTGACTTGGTCGTGCGATCTGCAATGGATTAGTAGTATATAATAATCAGTCAGTAGACAACAATATTATTACTATTCGTTAAAAAATAGAAATGATAAAAAATGTCTTCAATATAATGTTTACCTGCGGGTACCAGGTGACTTCAATTTCCATTTCAACTTCATTGTCGTCGTCAGTCTTACTCGAACTAATTCCATTGTCGAAGCGGAGAGGAACTTTCACTCCAACTTTCTTACCGTCTTCAGTTACAATCTGCAGGTCCACCTCTATGTGAAGCACCCTACCGCATGGCACTGCAACCACATTCCTCGCCAGCTCAAGAAAGAACCACGAGTCGGTACGAGAGAAATACCGACGCGACCCCTTTGCACACCTGAAGAGGACGCTCCTGTATTTGTCCTCGAAGCCATCGATACGTGCAGTGATCACACCACCGATGCCAGCAACGATCCGCCCAAGCTTGAGCCGAAACTTGACGACCTGCACAGTGGCCTCCCGAGCGTTGGACATCACCGCATAGGTCACTTCTGCTACCTTGCGGCTGGGCACCGAATCGCCGCTGATGAGTTGGGTCACAGGTGGTTTATCAACTTCGGCGGCGTATTTTGGGTCATAGCAATCCCATTCCCATTCGATGGGACCACTGTCATCTTTAGTGCTGCTACTTGCATCGTCGTCTGGGATTTCAATTTGGATAGCAAAACAGCCCTCCGCCGAGATGCATGTGTAGGGTCCAGTCAGCACCAATTCAACCACTCCCTACATGCATGCACTGCTTGATTAATATAAATAGTGTTTGGATGTGCAAAGATATTGGAGCAAGTATACTAATATCCCGTTTGACAAGGCTTCTCCACCAGCTTCAGAAGCTGTTTCGAGCCATTTTGTACCAAATGGGGCCTAAGATGATGTATAAGGTACCATATTAGATTTGTGTTTGAAGAGAAAAGATGCAAGGAGAGAAAATGAAAACGCGCTATAACAGATTATGCGTGAAGTTCGAGACTCTGAGAAAGGAAGATGGGCCAAATGTTAATGATGTAGTATATACCAATAGCCAACTATTATTTGGGAATACTCTAAGTCCAGCAGTTAGTTGTATTATTAACCATACTCTTAGACATGACACTACAGCCAGCAGTTGCTTGTGTTTTTTTATTATTGAGGGGATTTTTATTACTTTTTTTGTCAGCGCATCTGGGACGAATTAACGTAGATTGGAGCATCTAATTGATAATAGTAAGATACTACTTTGATGTGCAAAGATACATATGTTTCGACACAACAGTCATTAGAGCAAGTACACTAAGATGATGTGTAAGGTACCATATTAGATTTGTGATGAGGAGAAGAGGTGCAAGGGGAGAAAAGAGAAGTGGGCTGTAAACTTAGAACTAACTTATGCGCGAGGTTCTAGAAACTCTGTGAGAAAGAAAGATGGACCAGATACTAATGATGTAGCATTAAGGGCGATTATAGTAATTCATAATTTCTATTCTACTAGAAATTATGAGTAAAAAGAAAGTTCTACATACATAAGAAAATTATAACATAAGAAAGTTAGACTTTTTTACACGAAGCTACCAAGAGCAAACTATTATATGGGAATACTATAAAGCCAGCAGTTGGTTGCATCATTAACCGTGCTCCTAGTAATGACACTGCAGCCAGCAGTTGCTTGTGTTTTTTTATTATCGAGGGGATTTTTATGATTTATTCTTTCAATGGCATCAGGTATGAATTAACGTGGATTGGAACATCTATTGAGAATAGTAAGATACTCCTTGGATGTGCAAAGATACACATGGTCGACACACCAGTCACTATGGTAAGATGATGTATAAGGTACCGTATTAGATACAAAGTTTGAGGATTACTTCAAATTATCTCTCATAATAACAAAGCTGGGTAATTTAGACGCAATGTTAGGGGATTATTTTAAATTATGTTTCATAATGGCCAAGCTAGGTAATTTAGATGCAAATTTAGAGGGTAATTTTGAATTATTTTTATTATGACAGACGTGGGTTATTTATATACAAATATATTAGGTTATCTTGAATTATCTTTTAATGGCAGAGGTGGATAATTTAGATGCAAAATTAGGTGGTTAATTTATGTATTTTTTCTAATGACAGTGGTGGGTAATTTTTTTAATGAACTACAATAGATCCCATGATTATTATCGGTGAAGATGATTAGAGTCTATCAAATCAAGGGTCAAATGTTTCTGATTATTCTGGTAATTTTTAGGATTTATCTTTTTTTCTTAGCGTATCTTGTGAGAGTTAACATGTTACTTCCGTTAGGGCCTCTAATTTGTAATAGTAAGATAATAGTAGAGTTGGGTAATTTAGATGCAAAATTAGAGTGTTACTTTATGTATTTTTTATAATGGCAGAGGTGTGTATTTTTTTTTATAAATTACAGTAGATCCAACGAATATTATCTGCAGTGGTGATTACAGGCTACCAAATTAAAGGCCAGATGTTTCTGATCATTATGCGAATTCTAGGATTTGTGTTTTTTTTCTAGCATATCTGGTGAGAATTAACGTGATGTTTCTGTTGTAGTCTCTAATTAGTAAGAGCTTCTCCAAGAGTCTTTCAACAACCCACTCTATAAATCATAATCTATAGAGCCATTTGCGTAAAAATTGTTTTCTATATCTTTCCAGTCTCCAACGACTTTTCTATATGTTGTGTGCACTTTAGAGAGTCATATTCACTATCTATGTTTGACTAACAAGAAATCTAGAATAGAGGGTGACTATATATATTTTTTGGAATAACTTCGCTTCATTGATTAAGGAGGATCATTACAATCGAGTTGCAAGCATTGCTGCAGGAAGCTAGGGGCGCTAAGCCAAATAAAGTTCTGCTTACAATCAAGAGCTTGCTTAGCGCAAAGATGAGCTGCAAAATTCGCTACTCTTTTTGTGAAGACAACTCTAAAACTAGTGAAGGCTAAGGCTAACGCCACAACTTCATCCATGATCACTCCAACTTCGGATCGATGCTTGTCCCTGTCGCACTAGAGACTAGAGAGAAACTAGCACCTGTGAATCAGTCTCCACGATGATGTGCTCCCTCGTCCCGGTCGAAATCTACCGGACACCATCAAGTAGCGCCTCAGCCTCCGTTAGCAAAGTCGAGCCCACTAAGTGCATCCATCGTGCTGAGGCCATGCATAGATTGCCGTCACTATCCCACAGCACTGCCCCTGTTGCGCCTAATTCAACACCTGGGAGGAAGCCCCATATGTATTAACCTTCAAAGTTCTACAACCCGGTGGCTGTCATTTGACCGCTTGCTCTGCGTTGATCTTCCCCGAAGGGCACGCCGTACTAAGCTGAAAGCAAGCCTCCAGTGCCCAATTTGTATTGCTGATTGTGGATCAATCATTGTCTGCCCACGTTTCCTATCATTCCTGCAATTCCATAGTGACCACATCCCACAGAGAATTACTCCTCTATCCTCCTTACAAAGTGAATTCTCCGGCAAGTATCTCATCCAAGACCGAGGACATAAACGAGGGAGTTTAATCCCCGTAAGTCATCTCAGTTTGTCCTAGAAACTGGGAGCAAAAGAACACTTCGTCAAGGCATGAAAGGTGCTTTCATCCTCCGCTCCACAAAAAAGCAGGTCCCTGCTTGTTCAATATGTCACCGATGGAGGTTCTCACGGCACCGGATAAAATCATGAGAGACCCGCCACCAGAACACCCTGACTTTTGGTGGGACTTTGCATCCCCAGAGTTTTTTTCCCGGTGTGGATCATCCTTTGATGACGAGTGTGACGTCCACCGCTCGACATGGTCCTGCTCCTGAGCCTCTTGTTGAACTAGCAAATGATAGGCTGATCGCACCGTGCACAGGCCATGACGTTCAGCTGACCAAGCCCACATGTCTTCTCGGTGTCACCCCAACGGTATCCTTTTTACTGCCTAGGCGTTCATGTAGAGCAGGTTATTAGCATGAGCCACTTTGTCCTAGCTCTGGCCATCCACAGATAACAGCTCACTAACATGCACTGCCGAGACACCAGGCTTTGGACAAATGGGTCTCCCACCGATAGCTCCCGGAATCCACCAGTCCTCTTATTTTTGGCCGAGAGAAAATCCCCATTAGGATAATACTTGCCCTCGAGTACTCGTGCATAAATGGAGTCCGGGGAAGTCATAAGATGCCAGCCTTGCTTGCCACGTTAAACTGCTTTACATCCCGAAAACCCATACCACCATGGCACTTTGGCATAGTGAGTTATGGCCATCTTCTCCAATGGATAGCTCTACTATCAACTGCTCCTCCCAACCAATAATTCGATATAGTCGATGTAATTTTCTTTCGTGTTTTGGCCAAGAGGATAAAACAATTCATTGGATAAGTGACAATTGCCTGAGCCACCGATTTAATCAGAACTTCCTTGGCTGCACTGCTGAGACACTTGTCACTCCAGCCTCCTACCAGACCTTGTATCGTTGCCGGGATCAGTTCAAAAGCCTCCTTGGTACTATGTCCCACCGCAGTAGGGAGTCCAAGGTACTTCTCCCCCAAAGCTTCTGTAGTGATACTTGTAGTGAGTTTCATCTCTTCCTTCATAGTGTCATCACAATTTGTTCTAAAAAAGATTGCACAGTTAGTAAAGTTCACCATCCGACCAGAGCCTTTCTGGTAAGAGTCGAGAATGCCTGCAAGACGCCGCCCTCCATGATCACTTGCTTAAGTGAAGACTAGGCAGTCGTCTGCAAACAATAGGTGGGAGACCCAAGGGTATGCATCCCCACCCAAACACCTTTTGCCAGAAACTAGGGCCTTGTAAATTTTAGCAAACTCGATAACCATTGAGCACATAGGAGAAATAAACAGGGAGACATCGGGTCACCCTGTCTAATTCCTCAGGTTGGAGAGGAAGTGTTATATAGATGTTCGTTCACCCTTACTGAAAGCTTAACAGTCTACACATTTCATGATCAGATTCACTAGGCTCAAGTTGAATCCTAGCTTGAGCATGACGTTGTAGAGATAACACCACTCAACTCTGTCGTAAGCCTTTGCCATGTCCTTAACTGCACAGGCACCAAATTTACCCTTCTTTTTCTTCAGGTAATGAATATGTTCATAGGCCACCAACACATTATCAGTGATTAAACACCCCGGAACAAAGGCCGATTGTTCCTCAGAGATAATATCATCTAGGACCGGCCTCAGCCAATTAGCGATCACTTTGGAGCAAATTTTGAACAAAACATTGCATAAAGCAATTGGCTGGAACTGTGTCAACTCCAGCAGTTCTTTTTTTGGGATGAGTATGATCACTGTGTTGTTGACTACATCCGGCATATCCCCGCCATTCAAAAACTCTAGGACTGCTCTTCAAATATCATCACCCACAAGGCTCCAATGTTTTCGATAGAAACTAGCCATAAAGCCATCCGTCCCTGGCGCCTTATTTGGTTTCATCAAAAGGAGGGCATCCCTGACTTCTTTGCCTGTAAACGAAGAACTTAAAATTTCATTCTAAGCATCCATTTTCCTAGGAACATACTGCACCACATCGTCTGGCAGAGTGAGCTCTTGCGCCGAGAACAAATGTTGGTAAAAAGACCACGCCATCAATTCCAGCTCATCCTGGCTTGTACACTGATCCGTCCTGGCTTTTGAGAGCAATGATCTTATTTGTACGTGCCCTTTGTCGTGCTTTAGCATGGAAGAACCCTGTGTTTTAGTCCCTCGCCTACAACCATTCAACACGAGAACATTGTTTCTCCATCTATTCCTCCCTTGCTAGGACATCTGCCATCTTGTGCATGATAGTTAGTTTAGCGTGGGTTGGCCCCGACCGAAGTGATCTGCGTCGGGTCTCCTCTAGCTGGTGGTGCAAGTGTCGTAGCTCGCCCCGCATAGAGCCAAACTTCTCTCGTTCCCATGTCTTCAAAGTCACTTGCATCTCACCTAGATTTGAGAAAACCGCCATGAGAGTGCATCCTGGAACCCATGCCGATGAGACCGTGGATTCTTCTAACTCATGTTGCCTCCACATATTCTCATATCAGAAGGGCCGTTCGTGCTGCGGACCCTGCAGCATTCCACTATGTTGTAACTTGATGAGAACCCCACAATGATCACTCTCAGAGGTTTGCACATGCGTCACCCCCGAGTCACCATATAGGTCCATCATTCCTTCGTTCATGAGCACTCAATCAAGGTGTACCTTGACATTGCGCCCCCCTTTCCTGCCTGTTATCCCAAGTATACGGGAGGCCACTATAGCCTAGGTCTATGAACCCACAATAGGCTACTGCATCCCGAAACCCCTCCATCATCCCATTCCTCAGGTCATTCCCCCCCATCTGTTCGTGCTCATGCACAATCTCATTGAAATCGCTAGCACACAGCCAGGGAGATTGTTCTCGTTCCGGAGAAAGCGAAGCATTCTCCATGATTCCTTCTGATTCACCCGAGCCGGGCTCTGAAAGCCCTATGTTTGGTTTTGGATAATTGAGACAACCAAGTGGACTAACTTCTACTCTAGTTTTGTGAATGAGAAATGTTATGTCCACATCCAAGGTTGAGCAAGGATGGCACACATGGTGATGGTGCTGGCCACAAATGGTGAGTGCTCATATCTTGGAAAAAAAGAAAGAGAAAAACAAAACCATATGAGCTCAAGGCAAAAGTATAAAATAGGATATCAGTTTTGCTAGTCATGATGCAATAGAGTGTGTGACAGGATTTAGGATAGATAACCGTACTATAAAGAGAAAAAAATCTTTAATTACAATGGTTATCTAGTGACACTAAGTGTGATTCATATTTGCATATACTTAGTGCTTAGTGATGTGGTGAGATACATGAGATAGCCCTAAAAAATATTTGTGAAAAGCTAACTTAAGTGCCCAATTTATTTTGGAATATTTTGGTGAAGTTAGCATTTGAAAAGGGCTTGTGCAACCTGGACCAGAATTTCTTGCTTCCGAAGCAAAATCGATTGGCAGGGGTGCTCGGTTTGGTTGCTTTGTTGGGTGCTCTTTTAACCAGCAATTCTGCCTGCTCAACAAGAAATTCTTGGTCAGGAATAGTGCATGTGTCAGACTAGAGACAGAGAAAGCGTGTGAGTGGGAGGCGCTGTGCTGCTCCGTTGCCCGTTCAGAGAAGGTGCGCCTGCCATGTGGGGCCACCTTCCCAGCGGGCCCATGCGTCAGCTGCAGAAGGTGAAGGATGCGCCTGCCTACCAAAGAACAAGACTGCGGCAGGCGGCGTTCCAATTTTTTTTTTTCAAAATTTGCCATCACATTGAATGTTTGAACACATATATATAGATCATTAAATATAAATTAAAAAATAACTAATTTCATAGTTAAGTGCAAAATCGCGAGACAAATCTTTCGAACCAAAGTAATCCGTGATTAAACACTATTTATCAAATAAAACCAAAATATGCTACAACATATTTTTCAGGCTTGCCCGTTTTTCTGCCGAGCGGAGGAAAAGTCGTGGGGCTTCTTCTCTGAACGGGAGCGGCGCCGTCTCCTGTTGACCACTCGTTTGTGCATGACAGAGCTGGGTGGAAGCGGCGCCGTCTACTGCAGTAGTCGACCATTTGGGCCGATTCCATCCGTTGGAAGCTTGGGCCCGCTCGTTAGCTTTGGGTGGCTGCGCTAGAGGCAGGGGCCGGTTGGGAGAGGTGTGCGTCAACTGGTGGCTTAAGGCTCTCCCCCCTTTTCCGTCTCTCTCTCACTCTCTTCTCACTTGGCTCATTCTTGCAAGAACCCTCAAGAGAATAACAAGCTCTCCTCTCATCTCTCCCTCCCAAAGCTTTGTGCTAACCCTATGTGAGAGATTGAGGATTCGAAGTGTTGATCTTGTGAGCTTGAAGAGCATCTCCTCCCTCTCCTCTACCTCTCCTAGCTTGTTGCTCATTTGAGAGAGGATTTAGGGGAAACCCTAGTGTGCATTCGAGATTGTATATTTGGTGGCACTAGGTGGTGATTGCAATTGTGGATTTTTTGTTACTCTTGGTGATTGCCGTCATCTAAAAGGTTGGTGATTTATTGATTGGTGAGAGGATTTGGTGATTGTGTCCGCCCCCAATCAAGGATTATATTTGTGAGGGGTTCTTGACTTTATTCCCCACGGGAGATCCGCAAAAGGTAACTCTAGTAAATTGCTCGTGTAATTGATTGACCCTCACTTGTAGGTAGGTTTTTGCGGCATCCATTTGTTAGGCTAGGTTTGTGAAACACCTATTAGCCACCGAACCATCAAGTGTGTGGTTGGCACAACGGGGATTAGCGTGCCGGCAAGCACATGAACCTTGGGAGAAATATCGTGTGTCATTTGTCTCCTTGGATCACTTGGTATTCTTTATTTAATTGATTGATCTTTGCTCACCGGGATTGGTAACTAACTCTATCACATGCATTTACATTTCGATATACTTGTGTAGTGGTAGAAACAACTAGAATTGATTAGTTGAGTAGCTAGAAGTAATTAGTAGTAATACTTGTGCTAGCTAGCTTACTAGTATAGAATTAACAACCTAGACCTTTATGTGCCATAGAGATTATAATTCACTAGAATTGCTTGGATAGGTGCCTTGCATCACTTGGCAAAGCTAGAGCAAAACTCGCTATCACCATTGGTTGTACTAATCATTTTGCTCTAATGATTTGTAGATTTTTAATTAGACTGTTCACCACTCTCTAGCCATTTAGGACCTTTCAGTCTCCATAGAAGCCTGTAAACCGCCATGTACGGGTAGGCGTAGACGTTCCCGAAACCCAGCTTTCAATATGATATTTCGAGTAGGATTTAATGTCCACCCAAATCCTAATTTTCCACATAATCACCAAACCTCCACTGAGGCCGGAACATCTTACCCCAAATGCGTTCGGGTATCCCAAACGACATCTAAGCTCCTGGGAACAATGGGCACTCATTTTTGTCTCTGATCAGAAGAGCACCATGGGCTTGAATAAATCCGTGACCTCGCGGATCTCTCGAACTACCTCGGACCGCCCACAACCCGGCAGTTCAGGCATAAAAGACTCATTGTACCTGGTAGGGGGCGCTGCCCGCGGCCGCCGCCGATCTTGCACGATAGGGTGAGTAGTGTACCTTCTGCCCAAATGGCTTTAGGATCATTGCATATCTGTCCACCATCCACTGTTCCAAAAAAATCTGTCCACCATCCATGGAATGCTAGCAAGAGACAGTTCCGTGTCTATCTTGCTTCCACCTCCAAATGCCGCCATGCGATCTGATGTGGAGGGGAAAAACAAAGGTCTGCACTGACAAGCAATCCAACCACAAAGTGATCCTAACCTAGCACCTAGGCAGTGCTGAAGCACAAGAGGGGAAAAAATACCCAAGTTTGTGATTGCCAGCGCCGAAGTGGCTGGTCGGCGATCTGCAAAGCCACCATCTAGTCCTAGACGGCGACGAGGACACCATAGACGGAGTGGGCTACAACGATGCGAACTTGGATCCGTCGTTGTGGTGGTTGGATCGGGGTTGTGGGCGCCGCCACTCCGAAGGCTGTCGCCTTCCAAGTTGCCTATCTGGAGGTTCCGTAAATTACGGAGTCCATCGCGACGTCTAGCCAGAGTGGCTAGCGGCGGAGCTACTAGATCGCACCAGCGTGGTGGCACGGCCTAGCACGGGATTGCTAAGATTGGTCGGAATCTACAACGGAGACACGTGCGTGGAAGCGATCGCTAGGAACTCTACGATCCAAAAGTCACGGAGCCTTTCCATCCATCAGGCCAATGTTTGTATGATCTCTTCACCCTATTGGGCCTTGATCCTACGCCCTGATCGGGGGCACCCAACCCTACATGGTTGGTGGGCCCCCGTTGCACTATGCTATAAAAAGAGGTGGGGGCCGGTGGCTCACAGTACGAGGTTGACCGTGAGCCACTCCGCCCCATCGACAATCCGAGTCCGATCTGAGAGGGTGCACAGCCAGTGATGGGAAGCACCATTGCCTTCACCGCCAACGGGACTGCGCCATCTCAACGTCTTCACTGCCGCCATGACTTCATTGTGTCACTGAAAGCCCAAGTTTGGTTTTGGTAATTAATGACACCAAGTTGCTAATGCCATGTGTTAAGTGTTTTGAGTTAGGCATAAGCAACACATGTGATGAAGGTGTATGTGGCAAGGAGTGGTGGCCACAAGATCACAAAGAAATGGTGCATGGACATGAAATGTCGATCATGGTGGAGATGAACATACAAATGATGGACATGATGATCAAGTGGAGGAGAAAGATCTAAGAGCGCAAGGCAAAGGTATAACCATAGGGTTTTCCTTTTGCCGGTCTAAGATGAGTAGAGAAGTGATTGACCGGGTTTAGGATACATAGCCGACTATCAAGAGGGGCAATCACGGTTAGCTCGGAAATCAAGTGCCACTAGATCATTGTCTTGAGCATATGCATTAGGATCTAGTAGAGAGCTAATATAACACCTTGAAAAATGCTTGTGAAATGCTAACACACATGCACATGGTGGTGTACACTTGGTGGTGTTAGCACATTTGCGAAGGCGGTGGAGTTTAAGCGGTAGAGAGGGGTTTGGGTTTTTGGGGAAGTGAAACGCTTATTTTCTATTGCGACGCAAGTCGGAAAAGAAACAGAGGCAAACGGTGGTCACTATGGTGACCAGACACTGCACCGGACGCGGTCCCGGTTTGACTGGAAGCAACTGGTCAGTTCAACGCAGCGTGCCTAGGGTTTGTGACCGGACGCTGGTCTGGCCAGACCAGCGCGTCCGATCAGTTTACCCGGGCGCAGAAGAAGAGTGCGCAACCGGCGCGTCCGGTCCCTCAGGGAACCGGAGCGTCCGGTCAGGCGTCCAGAGGAGCAGAGTACAGCGGAGTGCTGATCGGACGCGCGGCGCATCGGGTCACGTGCGATCGGACGCGTCCGGTTGCGGTGGGAGCTTACTGGACTCCGACCGGACGCCAGGTGCAGCGCGTCCGGTCAAACGCTAGAGCGCGTCCGGTCACAGCAACGGTAACTTCTGACGCGCACTGTTCATGCTTGTCCTGTAGTGACCGGACGCGTCCGGTCACCCTGACCGGCGCGTCCGGTCAGCTCGTTTTGTACTGTGTCGTCCGATAACGGCTAGCTGCGTACCCCTTCGCTATAAATAGAAGTTGGCCGGGGTTTGAGGGTAACTCTTGCACATTTTGAGACCTAGAGACATCCTTTGAGCTAGAGAACAACCCCTCCACTCATCTCTTTACTTGGTTGCACATCTTGAGTGAGATTGAGTTAGATTCAAGTGCATTGCTTGAGAGTTGCATTCTAGAGGCACTTGATCTTCGAGTTGCTATGGATTTCTTGTTACTCTTCCGTGTTTCCCGACATGGTAGACGGCTTGGAGCAGCGGAGGTGATTGAGCTCACAATTGAAGATTGTTAGAGCCCTCACCAAGTGTTGTAAGGGGTTCTTGATCCTTCCCCGTGGGAGTTCACAAATTGGATCCTCTTGTGGAGCTCGTGGCTTGGAGGATCCCCATCTTGTGTGCGGTTGTGCGGTGCCCGCCGAGGGCTCGACTCTTAATAGTCGATTAGCTCGCGAACCGACAAGTGGGTGCATCGCCACAACGAGGAGTAGCTTGTCGAGAAGCAAGTAAACCTCGGTAAAAATCTTGTGTCATCTCTTTGCCGAGGATTTCTCTTGCAGTTGATCATTGTGATTGATTCTTCGAGTGCATTACTTCTCTACATCGTTGGTATAAGAATCAAGTCACTTGCTCTTTACCTTATTGTACTTTTCCTAGTGTAGTTTGCTTGGTGTAGCTTTTGTCACATAGGAGTAAGTAGCTTAGTGACTTAGTCTTGTTGGTGTGTATTAGAGATCATAGCCTTGCTTCACTAGAATTGTATAGGTGGCTTGCATAGTGTAGTTGAGCTAGTGCTAGAATTAGCTTAGCCATCTTTTATACTAACGTGGTTGTTTAGTGAAGCTTGTAGAATTTTAAATAGGCTATTCACCCCCCTCTAGCCATTTGGACCTTACAAGTGGTATCGGAGCCGAGGCACCATTTATTTGAGGCTTAACAACCCACGGTGAAGAAGAAATGGCTCAATTAAGTTTGCACATCAACAACACCAAGAAGACACCTCACTTTGATGGCATAAATTATGCATATTGGAAGGTTAAGATGACCGCACACCTCAAGTCAATCAATAGAGAAGTGTGGAAGGTCACCAAAACAAAATTTGAGGTTGCTAATCCGAAAGCACCTACACCGGTGGAAGAGAAGAAGCTCTAATGCAATGACATTGCCATTAGTGCTCTTTATGAGGCACTTGATGACAAGACATTTGAGCAAGTGAAGAACATTGAAATTGCTCATGATGCTTGGGCCAAGCTTGAAGAAACATTTGAGGGCACCGAAGGCACAAAGAACGCTAAAGCATATATCTTGCAAGAAAAATTTTCAAGCTTTAAGATGCAAGATGATGAGAGTGTACCGGAAATGTTCCATCGGTTGCAAGTCATTGTCAATGAGCTCAAGGCACTTGGTGAGGAGGTCAAGGACAATCAATTCTCTATGAAGTTCTTGAGAAGCTTGCCCAAGAGGTTTGATACATTGATCACCGTGCTAGTGAGGACTACATTGAAGGATTCAACTCCTCAACAAATATTTCAAGAGTTGATCAAGAAGAAGAAGAAGGAAAATGAGAAGAAAGATGATGAAAAGAAGAAGAGTGTGGCATTCAAAGCCACCATATCCAAGGGAAAGTCCAAGATTGAATCATCAAGTGATGAAGACTCAAGCTCTTGTGATAGTGATGACATTGATGAGAAGATGGCTCTTTTTGTCAAGCAATTTGGCAAATTCATGAAGAAGAAGGGCTTTCATGCAAGAAGGAGGAAGAACTCATCCAAAAAGAATGAGCATACCATGAGATGTTTTAGATGCCATAGCAAGGACCATCTCATTGCAAAGTGTCCTTATGATAGTGATGATGAAGATGCTATCAAGAAGGAGAGGAAGAAGCAAAAGAAGAAGCAAGAAAAGGAGAGTTCTCATAAGAAGAAGAATGATTCTCATGTTGCTACATGGGATAGTGATGACTCCTCAAGCGATGATGAGGATGACAACAAGAGCAAGAAGAAGGTACATGCTAGCATTGCCATCCAAGAGAAGGTCTCCCTCTTCGACACTCCATCATGCTTCATGGCTAAGGCCGCTAAGGTATCATCCGACGATGAGAGTGATCATGATAATGCTAGTAATAGTGATGAAGAAGAATTCACTAAAGATGAACTAATCACTATGCTAGAAGATTGCACTCAACATTTCAAAGAATCTAGAAAGGAGTGCAAGGGCTTGCTTAAGGAAAAGATAAACCTTATGCAAGAACTTGATGAGCTTAGAGCATCTTATGAGAGTCTAAAGGTAGACCATAAGAAGCTTCAAAAGTCTCACACCAAGCTTGAAGAAGCTCATTCCTCTCTAGTTGAAAAATGTGAAAAATGCCAACTAATGTTGAGAAAGCTAAAACTTGCAATATAGGCATATCATGTGATATAATTGATGAATCTTTTAATAAGCCTATTGTTGTTGCTCCCACTAACCCTTCATGTAGCTCATCTACATCATCCTCATCTAGTAGTGATGGTTTCACTTGTGATTCCACACTTATAGTTGAGAATGAAAATCTCAAGAAGGAGGTAAAAGAGCTCAATCACACCTTGGCCAAGGCTTATGGTGGTGAGGACCGCTTGCTTATGTGCTTGGGTAGCCAAAGAGCTTCTCTCTACAAAGAGGGATTGGGCTATAACCCTAAGAAAGGCAAGGCCGCTTTTGCTCCTCACAAGACTCGTTTTGTGAAGAACAATGGTAGCTATTGCAAAAGTTGCAAGTAAGTTGGTCACATAGAGCAACATTGCATGAACAAGAAATCCAATGGTAATGTATCCTCAATTAAGTTTGATTCTTTCTATATACTTACCAAGGGTACAAATGGTGTTCATGCTAAGTTCATTGGTGCACCATGGATGGGCTCAAAAAAGAAAGCCATTTGGGTACCAAAGAGCTTGGTCACTAACCTTGGAGGACCCAAACAAGTTTGGGTACCTAAAAAGAATTGATCTTGTCTTGTAGGTCAATTACAAAGCCGGAGGAAGGCATTGGGTGCTTGATAGTGGGTGCACTCAACATATGACCGGGGATTCATGTATGTTCAAATCAATTGATACAAATCAAAATGGTGGTTTTGATGCTATCACTTTTGGCAACAATAAGAAAGGCAAGGTCAAGGAGCTTGGTAAAATTGCTATTTCAAATGACATGAGCATATCTAATGTGTTGCTAGTTGAGAGCTTGGATTTCAATCTTTTATCGGTGGCACAACTTTGTGATCTTGGCTTCAAGTGCATATTTGGTAGTGATGATGTTGAAGTCATTAGTGTAGATGGATCAAACTTGATATTCAAAGGATTTAGACATGGTAGCTTATACTTGGTTGACTTCAATGATAGTGGGACACAATTGACATCATGCTTGCTTAGCAAATCTAGTATGGGATGGTTATGACATAGAAGGCTTGGTCATGTTGGAATGAAAAAAATTGAACAAACTTTTGAGGCATGACTTAGTTAGAGGCTTGAATGATGTCACCTTTGAGAAGGATAAACCTTGTAGTGCTTGTCAAGCCGGCAAACAAATTGGAAATACACATCCTAGTAAGAGTGAAATGAGCACATCAAAGGCATTTAAGTTATTGCACATGGACTTGTTTAGACCAACAACATACACTAGCATTGGTGGCAACAAGTATGGTTTTGTGATTGTTGATGACTACACTAGATACACTTGGGTGTTCTTTCTTTATGACAAGAGTGATGTACATGATCTATTCAAATCTTTTGTCAAGAGAATGCAAAATGAGTTTGAGACTACTATCAAGAAGATTAGAAGTGACAATGGTAGTGAGTTGAAGAACACAAGAATTAAAGATTTATGTGATGATCTTGGTATTGGACATCAATTCTCTCCAACCTACACTCCTCAATCTAATGGTGTAGTTGAAAAAAAGAATAGAACTTTGATTGACATGGCTAGATCAATGCTTAGTGAATACAATATGAGTCATTCATTTTGGAGTGAAGCTATCAACATAACTTGCTATTGTAGCAACCATCTCTATTGCCATGGGAAGCTTGGGAAGACACCATATGAGCTATTGAATGGAAGAAAGCCCAACATTGCATACTTTAGAGTGTTTGGTTGCAAATGCTATATTCTCAAGAAAGGCACTAGATTGAGCAAGTTTGAAAGAAAATGTGATGAAGGATTCTTACTTGGTTATTCCACCACAAGCAAAGCATATAGAGTTTGGAATCTCACAAATGGCACCTTGGAAGAAGTTCATGATGTTGAGTTTGATGAAACCCAAGGATCTCAAAATGAAGTTCAAAACCTTGATGATGTGAAAGGAGATCAATTGTCAAATGCAATGAGGAACATGGACATTGGTGACATAAGGCCAAGGCAAGTTGATGATGATGATGATACTCATGTGATCAACCAAAATGTGCAAATTGATACAAATCAAGCAAGCTCAAGTGGTACTCATGATGAAGCTCAAGATCAAGGTCAAGCAAGTGGAAGTAATCAATTCCCAATACTCCAACCTACTAGCATTGCAAGAGATCATCCATTGGACCAAATCATTGGTGGAATTCAAAGTGGTGTTCAAACTAGATCAAGGCTAGCATCCTTTTGTGAGAACTACCCATTTGTGTCACTTGAAGAACCAAAGAAGATAGAAGATGCATTGAAGGATTCCGATTGGGTAAATGCCATGCATGAAGAGTTAAACAACTTCACTAGAAATCAAGTTTGGGAACTTGTTGAAAGGCCAGAGAACTACAGTGTGATTGGTACTAAGTGGGTCTTTAGAAACAAGCAAGATCAAGATGGTGTAGTTGTGAGAAACAAAGCAAGATTAGTAGCACATGGATACACTCAAGTTGAGGGTCTTGACTTTGGAGAAACATATGCACCGGTTGCAAGATTGGAGGCAATTAGAATCTTATTAGCATATGCTTGTGCACACAACATCAAACTCTTCAAATGGATGTCAAAAGTGCATTTCTCAATGGCTACATCAATGAGGAAGTTTATGTTGAGCAACCTCCCGGTTTTGAAAATGACAAGAAGCCCGACCATGTTTTCAAGCTAAAGAAGACATTGTATGGTTTGAAGCAAGCACCTAGAGCATGGTATGAGAGGTTGAGGGACTTTCTTCTTTCTAAAGGGTTCAAGATGGGAAAGGTTGACACCACTCTCTTCACCAAGAAAATTAGAAATGACTTGTTTGTGTTGCAAATCTATGTGGATGACATTATCTTTGGATCAACTAACCAAGACTTTTGTGAAGAGTTTGAAAATATGATGGCAAAAGAGTTTGAGATGTCTATGATTGGAGAGCTTAGTTGCTTCCTTGGACTTCAAATCAAGCAAATGAAGAGTGGCACTTTTGTAAGTCAAGGCAAGTACATCAAGGACATGATCAAGAAGTTTGGATTGCAAGATGCTAAGCAAATGAGTACACCAATGGGCACAAATGATCAATTGAGTGTTGATACTAGTGGCAACATGGTAGATCAAAAGCAATACCGGTCCATGATTGGAAGTTTACTCTATGTCACCGCTTCTAGGCCGGATGTGATGTTTAGTGTGTGCAAATGTGCAAGATATCAAGCTTCACCTAGAGAAAGTCACTTGAAAGCAACCAAGAGGATATTGAGATATCTTAAGGGCACTCATGATGTTGGATTATGGTTTCCAAAGGGGTCTAATTTTGAGTTGATTGGATATTCGGACTCCGACTATGGTGGATGCAAGATTGATAGAATGAGCACAAGTGGCACTTGTCAATTGCTTGGAAGGTCTCTTGTTTCATGGTCATCAAAGAAACAAAATAGTGTTGCACTATCTACTACCAAGGCCGAATACATTAGTGCCGGTAGTTGTGCACAATTGCTTTGGATGAAGGCCACTTTGAATGATTTTGGAATCAAGTTCAAGAATGTGCCTTTGTTTTGTGACAATGAAAGTGCAATCAAGATGACACAAAATCCGGTTCAACATTCAAGAACCAAGCACATTGACATAAGGCATCACTTCATACGAGACCATCAACAAAAGGGTGATATTTGTATACAAGGCATTAGCACCGAAGATCAACTAGCCGATATCTTTACAAAGCCACTTGATGAGAAAAGATTTTACAAGTTGAAGAATAAATTGAACATACTTGACTTCTCCAACTTGAAATGAGTGCACCCCCACATTCTTAAAATGACATGCCTCTCCTCTGACATAGCAAGGTAAAGTTGTTTGGCATATCATCCATACTTTGCTAAGAACATGTTTAGAACATATAGACATATTTGCATGTCAAATAGGCTCATTCATAAAAATCAAATGAGTTTAATGTATATATGGTACCACTATTGATTCTATGTTTGTTTGATCTAGTGGTAGCATATGACATGTTTGTGGGCTTGCAAACCTAGTGTTGAATCTAGAAAATGAGCTCATGGTGTATAATTCAACATGGTCAAGATAACCCTTATACTTTATGAGGTGTGAAGAAGCTTATCCTTGGATCAAACCGAATTACATATTCTAGGCAAGTGATCTAGATTGAACCATAATTTGGACTCCCTCATATTGATTGACTTAATTCTCACTAAAATTGACATCTTTTTGGTGATTGTTGACAAAGGGGGAGAGAAAAGTCACAAAGATAGAAAAGTCACAAAGATCGAAAGTTAAATTGCAAAGAGGGAGAAAGATATAGTAAGGGGAAGAGAATTCAAAGTTATGACTTTGGAAAGGGATCAATTAAAATTGAGCACACAAGTAGGGGGAGCAAGCTCATGAATTATTTGTTGCATTTGTATGTGCATTAACATGATGAATTGTTGCATTGCAAAGCTTAAATTCATATTCATGATTGTATGGTGATTGCTAGAAATAGAACTTGAATGATGATTTGTTGAGAATAGCTTTACAAGTGGTATCTAGACACCTTTGCTTATAATGTTGATCTCACAGGGTACTTTAGTGTTTGTGATCTTTACAAGTGATGAATTACAAGTGGTGTCTAGCTACATCGATGCTAAGGATGGTATATAAAGGCAACTCTGATTGGTATCACGCTTCAAAGGTCCATTCTATATACCTTAGCATCAATTTGATAGTAGTAACTCTCCCAAAATTCAAATCCATACATATGTGCATAATTGAACCAAACTCATGAAAGCACATATGTAGGGGGAGCTAATACTATCGAAATTGAAAATTGATTTCATTTCATATCTTTGTGATGGTTGTCATCAATTACCAAAAAGGGGGAGATTGAAAGCCCAAGTTTGGTTTTGGTAATTAATGACACCAAGTTGCTAATGCCATGTGTTAAGTGTTTTGAGTTAGACATAAGCAACACATGTGATGAAGGTGTATGTGGCAAGGAGTGGTGGCCACAAGATCACAAAGAAATGGTGCATGGACATGAAATGTCGATCATGGTGGAGATGAACATACAAATGATAGACATGATGATCAAGTGGAGGAGAAAGATCTAAGAGCGCAAGGCAAAGGTATAACCATAGGGTTTTCCTTTTGCCGGTCTAAGATGAGTAGAGAAGTGATTGACCGGGTTTAGGATACATAGCCGACTATCAAGAGGGGCAATCACGGTTAGCTCGGAAATCAAGTGCCACTAGATCATTGTCTTGAGCATATGCATTAGGATCTAGTAGAGAGCTAATATAACGCCTTGAAAAATGCTTGTGAAATGCTAACACACATGCACATGGTGGTGTACACCTGGCGGTGTTAGCACATTTGCGAAGGCGGTGTTAACACACATGCACATTTGCTAACACACATGCACATTCGGCGCTTTTTAGGGAAGTGAAACGCATATTTTCTATTGCGCCGGAAGTCGGAAAAGAAACAGAGGCGAACGGTGGTCACTATGGTGACTAGACGCTGCACCGGACGCGGTCCTGGTTTGACCGGACGCATCCGGTCAATTCAACGCAGCGTGCCTAGGGTTTGAGACCAGACGCAGGTCTGGCCTGACCAGCGCGTCCAGTCAGTTTACCTAGGCGCAAAAGAAGACCGCGCAACCGGCGCGTCCGGTCCCTCAGGGAACCGGAGCGTCCGGTCAAGCGTCCAGAGGAGCAGAGTGCAGCGGAGTGCTGATTGGACGCGCGACACGTCCGGTCACGTGTGATCGGACGCGTCCGGTCGCGGTGGGAGCTTACTGGACTCTGACCGAACGCCAGGTGCAGCAAGTCCGGTCAAATGCTAGAGCGTGTCCGGTCATGGCAATGGTAACTTCTGACGTGCACTGTTCATGCTTGTCCTGTAGTGACCGGACGCGTCCGGTCACCCTGACCGGCGCGTCCGGTCAGCTCGTTTTGAACTGTGTCGTCCGATAACGGCTAGCTGCGTACCCCTTCGCTATAAATAGAAGTTGGCCAGGGTTTGAGGGTAACTCTTGCACATTTTGAGACCTAGAGACATCCTTTGAGCTAGAGAACAACCCCTCCACTCATCTCTTTGCTTGGTTGCACATCTTGAGTGAGATTGAGTGAGATTCAAGTGCATTGCTTGAGAGTTGCATTCTAGAGGCACTTGATCTTCGAGTTGCTGCGGATTTCTTGTTACTCTTCCGTGTTTCCTGACACGGTAGACGGCTTGGAGCAGCGGAGGTGATTGAGCTCACAATTGAAGATTGTTGGAGCCCTCACCAAGTGTTGTAAGGGGTTCTTGATCCTTCCCCGCGGGAGTTCGCAAATTGGATACTCTAGTGGAGCTCGTGGCTTGGAGGATCCCCATCTTGTGTGCGGTTGTGCGGCGCTCGCCGAGGGCTCGACTCTTGATAGTTGATTAGCTCGCGAACCGACAAGTGGGTGCATCGCCACAACGAGGAGTAGCTTGCCGGGAAGCAAGTGAACCTCGGTAAAAATCTTGTGTCATCTCTTTGCCGAGGATTTCTCTTGTGGTTGATCATTGTGATTGATTCTTCAAGTGCATTACTTCTCTATATCGTTGGTATAAGAATCAAGTCACTTGCTCTTTACCTTCTTGTACTTTTCCTAGTGTAGTTTGCTTAGTGTAGCTTTTATCACATAAGAGTAAGTAGCTTAGTGACTTAGTCTTGTTGGTGTGTATTAGAGATCTTAGCCTTGCTTCACTAGAATTGTATATGTGGCTTGCATAGTGTAGTTGAGCTAGTGCTAGAATTAGCTTAGCCATCTTTTATACTAACGTGGTTGTTTAGTGAAGGTTGTAGAATTTTAAATAGGCTATTTACCCCCCTCTAGCCATTTGGACCTTACAGTCACTCCCCCATCTCCCTACCACGTTGACTTCCCTGACCATCGCTGCCTGTGCACAAATCTTCACTGACGAACCTATGATGGCCAGCTCCAGCTCCTCCACCAGCCCCACCGATGGTCGGTAACTCTATCTCTCTCTCTCATCTCTCCTCTCTACCTTTCTAGATCTACCCTAGGAGATCCTAAAGACTTAACAATGGTACCGGAGCCTACTGTGTGTAGATCTAGGGTTTATGGGAACCAAGAAAAGAAAAGAAAGCAGAGAAGTTGATCTGATTTTGAATCGAATCAAGAAAGAGAAACCCTAACCCTAACCCTAGAAAAGGATGGAGTAGGAGTGACCTACTCGGGTCTCTTTTCCGCTCATCACCACCGCCGCCATTGTGCGGGAAAAGATCCCCCCTCCATGCGGGAAGGACCCCGCCGCCGTGCGGGCAGATGAGCCCGAGCCACCGACCGGCGAGTCCTCTGACCGGCGTCGTCACAAGGCCACTTGACGGTGGCGCGCTCAGCCTCAGGCAAGCGCGCACACCGGCGAGGAGCCACGCAGCGGCGTCGAACTCCCTTTTCCTCTCTTCGCCAAGGAAGGCCGCTATTGCTCTGCTGTCGCTGAGAGAGAAAGGGAAGAGAGAAATGAGGCTAGGGTTCGGGGGGAGCCCGGCTGCGGTCGCTTTTGTTCGAGCGACATGCATGGAGAGCCGTTGGATGGAGTTCGATGGCCAGTAGCGCATCGGGGCACATTCAGCCCAAGTGGGTGACGACTTTCTTGGCCCAGGCCCCCGTTGCGGCCTGAGCATGGGAGCACGCGCACCGCGCGCGGTTTTGGGCTGCAGAGAGCGTGTCAGTGGGCCGTGGCGCAAGCGACTGGGCCGAAATGGCGAAATGCACAGAACTGCTTTTATTCAATTTTTTTCTTTTTCCAAAAACTGATTTGATGCATATTTGAAGAATTTGAATATAATTTTGATGCAAATCTCTATACAATTTTTGTCCAATGATAATTTTATTCAGAGAACAATATAGAATTTTAAGAGTTTCTAGAAAAATGAAATTAAAAGATTTATTTACGTATTTCGCTGCGTATTTAAAGTTGTTGTTTTCATTATTAAATTCGAATCAACGGGAGAATTTAATTTTGAAAAATGGATATGTTTTTAGAATATTATAATATTGTTATTATTTTGACCAACATTGATTAATGACAATATTATGATATTGTTTCTGAGTTTTATCATGCATTAATTCTATTTCTACCCAACAGTGATGTAGAATTACTATAGATGACAATTGTATGTTTTAATTTTGACCAACGTTGGAACTAAGGCATGTGATTGTTTTTATTATGTTCTCACTTTACATAAATTGTGTTTTCAGGAGGATACACCTTAATGAGTTATATCAAAGGTATCTCGACCCTCAAAGGAGACAACCACACTGAATGAAAGAAAAAGATCGACCTAGCCTTCATCTGGACTGAGGTGGACTAGGTAGTCACCATACCATGTCCCACTGAGCCTGTGGCACCGGTGAGGGAGGCTAACGTGGCTGACGCTGCTTGGCAAACCAGACAGAGGGACTGTGCTCCCATAAAGATGTCATATGACCTTGATCATAAAAAGTGGGTCACTGCCAACAAGAAGTGTTTGGCTATGATAAAGAACACAATTGAGCCTATAATAGTGGGCTCAATTCCAGAGTATGACACTGTCACAGAGTACCTTGACAGAATAAAGAGTCAGTTTACTAGCTCTTCAAAGACATATGCTACCCAGCTGATAAAACAGCTGGTGACAGAAAGGTACTCTAGAGGTGGCAGTGGCATAAGAGAGCACATACTAAGGATGAGCAATTTGGCATCCAAGCTGGAATCAATGGATCTGCCTCTCAATGATGAGTTTCTTATCCATCTGATTTTTGCTTCCTTGCCAAAGGAATTTGATGCTTTTTTTGTTAACTACAACTTACAGCCCAAGAAGTGGGACTTAGAGAAGCTCATAGTTATGTGTGTGCAGGAGGAGGAAAGAATAAAAGTTACAAATTGTGGTGCTATCAACTATGTGAAAGAAAACAATAAAAAGAACTTTAACTCCTCCTCAAAGACATGGGGAAAGGCTCTCATGCACCATCAGCCTCAGCATAAGAAGTGTGAAATGGAGAAAGATCAGTGTCTTCATTGCAAGAAGCATGGACATTATAAGAAAGATTGTCCAGATTTCTTGAAGTCAATTATGGCAAAGAAAGGTGAGAACATTATTACGTTCATAAATGAATCCCTGTATGTACAATATTCAAAATCTACTTGATGGATTGACTCAGGAGCAACTGTTCATGTTGCTAATTCTTTACAGGGATTTCATTCGACGAGGACTACGCAAAGAAGAGAAAGATGCATTAAAGTCGCAAATGGAGTCCGAGCAGATGTTAAAGCCATGGGCGACCTCTCTCTTGAGCTTGCCGATGGTTTCATACTTTTACTTAGGGATGTTCTTTATGTTCCTTCTTTACAAAGAAACTTGATTAGTGTTTCATGCTTGGACAATGATGGTTATGATTGTCATTTTTGACATGGCAAATGTGAGATTTGGTTTAATCATAAATGTGTTGGTCTTGCATTCCAACAAGAAGAGCTTTATTTATTGTCACTTCATGAAAATATGAATTCCATATGTAATGTGAATGAGCATTAATCCTCGTCTGTGAATGCGAACAGAAAATGAAAGAGACCTCATGATGTATCGTCAAAATTTATGGCACTGTCATTTTGGCCATATTTCGAGGGGGAGAATAAAAAGACTAGTTAAGAATGAGATTCTTCCGCCACTAGAGTTCTCAGACTTAGAACAATGCATAGAATGTATTAAAGGAAATTATGTAAAGAAAATTTAAAAGGATGCCAAACGAAGCATAGGAATTTTAGAGATAATTCATACAAACATCTATGATCTATTTCCTGTGAAGAGTGTGGATGGTTATGACTCATTAATAACATTCACAGATGATTACTCTCATTTTGGATACATTTATCCAATCAAAGAAAGAACAGAAGCGTTGGATAAATTTAAGATATTTAAAGGTGAAGTTGAAAATCAGCACAATTTAAAGATTAAGATAGTCAGATTTGACCGTGGGGGGAGTACTACGGTCGGTATATCTCATATGGCCAAGTTCCTAGACCTTTTGCAAGGTTCTTACAGGAGAATGGCATAGTGGCCTAGTATTCTACTCCGGGCAAACCTCAACAGAATGGGGTAGTTGATAGACGTAACCATACCCTGATGGATATGGTGCGCAGTATGATAAGTTACTCCACCTTACTGTTGGGTCTATGGATGGAGGCGTTAAAAACCGCCATTCATATTCTAAATAGAGTACCAAGTAAGTCGGTGCCCAAAACACCATATGAGTTGTGGACAGGAAGAGTACCCTCACTACGTGTGTGGGGAAGCCTTGCTGAGGCTAAACTATTTAACCCAAACATTGGGAAGCTAGATCCCAAAATAGTAAGTTGTTATTTTATTGGCTACCCTAAAAAGTCAAAAGATAATCGTTTCTACTATCTAGACAGACATACAAAGTTTATAGAAATGAGACACGCTGTCTTCTTAAAGGATGAGATGATGAGGGGGAGCGTGTTAGCTCAAGAAATTGATCTTGAGGAGAAGCGGGTGTGTGTGCCCACTCCGATGATTCAGGAGCCATTTTTCTCACTACCTGCTATTGTTGTACCAAAAATGCAAGATATTGTGGTGCTAGCACATGTTGTTATTCCTCCTGTGGCAACAATGAATGAGGATGAGGAATCTATCCTTCAGGATCCTATAAAACATGTTGCCACACATGAAGGGGAGCAACAATAGCCTCAAATAGAAGATGTACCAAATGTGGAGGCCCCGAGAAGGTCTCAAAGAGTTAGAAGATCAGCCATTCCTGATGATTATGAAGTCTGTAATACTAAAGAGTTTCATATAGAGGGTGATCCCATCTCATATGAAGAAGCCATGAGAAGTGCCCACTCATCGAAGTGGTTAGAAGCTATGAAAGATGAAATGAAATCTATGAGTTCCAACGGTGTTTGGGACTTAGAAGAAATTTCTAAAGGAGCAAAAACAGTAGGTTGTAAATGGGTCTACAAAATCAAATATGACTCTGGAGGAAATGTAGAAAGGTTTAAAGTGTAACTTGTGGCAAAAGGCTTTACTCAAAAAGAAGGGATAGCTTACAATGAGACATTTTCTCCAGTCTCATGTAAGGATTCCTTCAGAATCATAATGGCATTAGTGGCGCATTTCGATTTAGAATTACATCAGATGGATGTAAAGACGGCATTCCTCAATGGAGATTTGGAGAAAAATATTTACATGGCACAACTGAAAGGTTTTGTCATGGAAGGAAATGAAAGGATGGGATGCCGCCTGAAGAAATCCATTTATGAATTAAAGCAAACTTCAAGACAGTGGTACTTGAAGTTTGATAAAATAATAAGGAATTTTGGGTTTGAAGAGAATGTTGAGGACAATTGCGTTTATGCAAAGTTCAAGAATGGGAAATACATATTCCTGATCCTGTATGTAGATAACATCTTACTGGCTAGTAGTGATGTCAATCTACTACAGAAGACGAAGAAGTTTTTATCCTCAAAATTTGACATGAAAGACCTTGGTGAAGCATCATTTGTTTTGGGCATAGAAATTCACCGAGATAGAAAAAAAGGGGATATTGGGATTGTCACAAAAGGCATACATAGAAACTTTTTTAAAGAAATTCAGTATGCACAAATGTAGTCCTTCACCTGCACCTAGAGTCAAGGGTGACAGATATGGTGATTTTCAATGCCCTAGGAACCAGTATGAGCTCGATCAAATGAAAGTTGATCCATATGCTTCAGCTGTCGGAAGCTTACGTTATGCTCAAGTGTCTACGCGCCCTGACTTAGCTTTTGTTACCGGGTTGCTTGGCAGATTTCAGAGTAATCCAGGACTAGAACACTGGAGATTGGTAAAGAAAGTCTTGCGATATTTGCAAGACACAAAAGGCCTCGTGATGACGTATAAAAGATCAGATTCCCTCCAAATTATGGGGTACTCAGATTCTGATTATGTAGGAGATGATAGAAAATCCACGTCAGGATATGTATTCACTCTCGCAGGAGGAGCTATATCATAGAAAAGCTAAAAGTAAACCGTCACTACATCGTCCATAATGTATGCCGAATTTGTAGCGTGTTATGAGGCCACGGGGCAGGTGAACTGGCTAAAGAAGTTCATACCCGGTTTGAAGGTAGTTGACAACATCAATAGACTACTTAAGTTATACTGCGATAATAATCCGGTAGTACAGTATGCTCACAACAATAAGTCAAGTGGTGCTGCCAAACACATTGACATAAAGTATTATGTTGTTAAAGATAAAGTCCGGGATTATATTATAAGCCTTGAGCATATAAGTACCAAAAAGATGCTCGTACCACCTAACGTGTTCAGAGAACATGTAGCCGGCATAGATTTAAGGGAAGCCTATGATTCCTGGACAATAAAGGACTCAAAGTTAAAGAATCTGTTTCAGTCTTTCAGATCAAAGATGTGTATTATAGCTGTTAAATCTTAATCTTATCTTTGAACCGTGTACTACTATGTATTTCAAACATCTGGCCTAGAGGGCCATTGAAATCAATATAATCTCAGGTGGGGATCCTCTCCCCCCATCGACTTATAAAAAAAAGCTGTTAAATCTATCGGCGATTGACCATGACGATGAAACATACTCTATGCACTTATATGTGATGATACGAGTAAAGTGAAAAAGTGTTTAAGTCAAAGTTTAAAGATTAAGGTATAAGGTGAAATCAAGGGGGAGAATATTAGTTTGATCTCTTCATCAACAGGCCCAATGGCCTATTGGACCTTGATGCTACGCCCTGATTGGGGGCGCCAAACCCTACATGGTTGGTGGCCCCCGCCACACTGCACTATAAAAAGAGGTGGGGGCCGGCGGCTCATAGTACGAGGTTGACCGTGAGCCACTCCGTCCCACCGACAACCCGAGTCCGATCTGAGAGGGTGTGCTGCCAGCGACAGGAAGCACCATTGCCTTCACCGCCGCCAGGTTAGCGCCACCTCGACGTCTTCACCGCCGTCGTGGACTTCACTGCATCACTCCCCCTTCTCCCTGTCGTCGACGAATTCACCGACCGTCACTGCCCGTGTGCAGATCTTCACAGACGAACCTGCGATGGCCGGCTCCAGCTCCTCCGCAGTTACTCCATCTGTCTCTCATCTCTCCTCTCTGCCTTTCTAGATCTACCCTAGGAGATCCTAAAAGACTTAACAGCCATCACTGGCCGGCCGCATGGGGTGACTATATTTTAGATGACCAATTATATTGAGTGTTTTGGAGTTGCTCTAATAGTAATAGTAATACTAGTAAGATACCATACCTGCTCTCCTTGTTCTTTATGCTCATTGTGCTTTCCTTGCTCCTCCTTCCTGTAGATGATCTGGCCACGCATCCCGTCGTAGACAATGATTTTCGTGCCGACAACCAGATGGTCAGCATGGATGGCCAATAACTCGACCATGGGTCGACCGTTGTCACGAGCATCGTCGTAGGCATCTTGAGGTTGGCTACAGTTGTTGCCTCGGCTAGGGCCGGCATGACCTGCGTCACCGGGTTGAAAAGCAGAGCCACCACCGGTGCCGGCATCACCGGCCTTCCCTGGTTGGCTAGCAGAACCAGTGTTGCTGCCTGCGCTATCACCAGCCTCCCCGGATTGGTTAGGGCCGCCACCACTGCCCGTGCTGCTGCCGCCATCACCAGCCTCCTTGGTCGTGCTACCAGATGATGTACTAGTGGTGTTGAGCACGAGGTAAACGTCTTGTAGCTCCTTAATGGGGTGCGGTAGCTCTCCTGATTCGGCGTACCTTTTATCCTTCCATTTCCGCAGCTTGCTCGACTTGTCGCTGTAATTCCACACGTAGTGTTTCATCAGTTCCTCAGTGAATCCCGTGCCGGTACTCCACCCACGCGCAAAGGCGTTGTGGAGAGGATTCATCCTTGCGGACTCGCAGACCATGAAGATCAGACCCACCAGTGCCAGCCTGGGGTTGTCACCAGCTGCCACGTCCGGGTAGCGCGAGAGCACGCCGACGGCCTTCATCGCGAACTCACGGCCCAGGTGCGCACCAGCCAGTTTCTTCATGACATCATCGTTACTTTGGGCTTTCAGCATGGTGATGTATTGGACGGACCATTTTAGCTCTTTGACGCGGCGATTGAGGTATGGGTCTGGGAGCACCATGGCGCTGTCTTTGTTCTTGTCGACGAGTCCATACACAACTCCCTGCTTGTTGATGAAGCCATGGACGTACAAGTTGTCATCACGCATAAGTAGAGTAGTCCACAACATCTCCTTGCCTGCCACTTGAAGCTTGACGTGAAGCCACCTCTCCGGATGTCGAGCGTGCTGCCGGGGGAGCAATGGGTGTTCGTGGGTGGAGGACAGATTTCGGTCTTTATGCTCATCTAAGATATCCTTGCAGACTGGGCGGTCCGTAATCATTCTACGTAGATCAATCATGAATGAAATGAATGAAACTTCATCTCCGATAGTGTACACTACTTCAGGAGGTCCTGCATGCCACAATTAACGTATGATGAGAAAACTAACCAAATTAAAGTACACATGTATGCATGATGCCTACGGCCATATATACATATATATGTATGCACATACATGCACGTATTGAGCAATGAGTATATGGGTTTCCATGCGTGTTGGTTTTCAACTAATAAAATGTGCAACTAATTACCCAACTACTACTGTCTCTTCGGAGACATTGACAAATTATTCACCTTAGCTGTTATTAAAGAAAATCTAAATAACAGTTTTAATGGAAGACAGTAAGACATACATATACCCCGAATGGCCGAATCTAAGGTTTCAACCAGAAAAATGGCAAATGCATGGAAAAAATGGGGGTACGGGACCCCATACGCGGCACCATGCGGCTACCCACTCAGATGATGACGTGTGGCAGGCTCGGCAAAATTGGCTCGGCAGGCTCGCAACTGAAGATCCACATGTTGCGGGTTCACTGGGCAGCCGCATGGTGCCACGTACGGAAGTCCCGTACCCAACTTTTTTCCAAATGCATACGAAGGTACAATGCATAGGGGAAAAGTACAGATGATGGAAAGATAGAGTAACGGGTAACTGAAGTCTATAATAAATATATAGATAAAGATAATAAAACATCAATATGAATATTTACAAATAAGGGAGCAAATAGAAGAATCTAATTAGCTGTGCTGCCTAAATTTGCTGTTCAATTTGTAATACTTGTATTTCTTAACATTTCAAGCCCATCCAAGAACACGGCTTGTTGGATTAGTTTGCATAATACTTTTTAGAAGAAGGAAAAAAGGATCATCATTTGGCAATGATATATGTTTTCATAATAAAAATGCAACAATTTTCATAATGATCAAGCTTTGAAACGATAGAATATTTTTTGCCGTCTCAAAATTTCCCGAGGGCTCTTTGTCGAGGGTTTTTGGGCCTTTGCCGAGGGCAAAGCATGTGAGTCCAGTAGTGAAAAAAGTACAAAGGGGATCACCGTTGAGCACGAGGCGAACAGCCTGTAGATCACTTTCGGCGGGGTGCGGTTTCGCGTAGTTTCTTCTGCTCCATTGCCACAGAGAACGTGACATCCATTCATATTTCCCCACGGTATCAGTCATGAGCTGCTCGGTGAATCTCGTCCCGGTGTTCCAGCCTTCTGCAATGGTATTGAGGACAGGATTCATCCTTGCGGAATCGCAGACTATGACGCTGAGGCCCACGAGTGCCAGCCTGGGTTCCATACCATCCGCCACATGTTCTGGGTAGCGATGCAACGCCCGGACCGCTCTAACGGCGAATGTCTTGCCCAGACATGTGGACGACTCAATCAGCAGATTCGCGACTTGCTCCTTATTTATGACCCAGTTGGCTGGTAGAAGTTCAGAATTATTGTACCGTGGTGGGAGGAGCATGCACGGGTTATTGACAAGCTCGTACCAAACTCCCCTGTGGTTGCTGAAGCCCATGACGTCCACGTTATCATCCCGGATGACTAGGGTTGTCGACGACGACGACGTCGCTCCCTTGCCCTGACCCGACACTTGCAGCTTGACTTCAATCCACCTCTCCGGTTGTTGATTACCACGCGACTTTGCAAGCAGCGGGTGTTTTTTGGAGGATGAGAGATTTTGGTCTTTGTGGCGATCATAGAGATGCTCGGGCTTTGGGTGCTCAGCAAGGAGGTTACGTAGACCCTCTATGAATCTAGTGAACGAACTGCCATCTTGTATGTTGTACGTACACGGCAGTCCTTGAGTTTGATGCTCAGAAATTACGATCTGCAATATATGGTTTATTAGTTACAGAAAGAAGGGAAAAGAACTAAAAATAAGTAATGCCTTTAATATTTGGCGCACAAGCATAACTAGTGGTCGCCAATCTCTTCAAATCTTTTACCTCCAGTAGCGTTTCCTTATTTGCTGCTGCTGGAGCATCCCCATTTCTTAGCTCGCCATTCGCTGGGTTACTTAATGGAAGCCCCGGCGTGATTTCACAGGCGTCCAACGTCTCCTGGTCAGCCTCATCTCCCATGGTGAACTCCTCTGCCGTACAGGAATTTAGTTAGTTCGTACTACTGCTATTCACTGACAGTCAAGAGGTTAATTTAGACTTTATCACATGCATGTTTATCTTCACACCACAGCTTTGCTCCAAACATTGTGCAAAAGCTTGAGTTGGCAACCTGTTCCTAACATACAAAATCATTTTCTTCTCGTAAAAACCCAAACACTCACTTCTAAAATGGTGGAATCTCCTAGTGTTTCTAAGTAGTAATAAAACACTACCACTAGTCATAGCATATGAGAATCTTACTAGGAGGCATTTAGTAGGGAAAATTTGTTCTAAATTTCGAATGCCAAAACACTAGGAGAACCCCACCTCAGTAGAAGAAATTTAATATTCTGGTTGTGACTACTACATAATTCATCACCACCAACGGCAGTTTCACCAACGGTTTGCTCCAAATTGTTAGCGATGCTCATCACCGCCGGTTCTTGTTAGCAACTGGTGGTGATGATCACCTCATTTTCAGTAACAGTACATAACACGAACAGGTAATGATGACCATGTTACAGCATAGTATAGATAATAACTTGTTCAAATCAAACCAAATGATCATGAAGACAAACTTTATATCAAAGTGGTAGGATGGAATGAGATCTATAACTTTTTAGTTTATGACTTTTTCATTTAAAATCATTTACTTTTCCTGCTTGAAGTTCTCATATTTAGACATTTAATTTTTTTCTGAATTGGTCAAATGGCCTCGGATTGGAAAATGACCAAAACTAAAGTTGTAGGTCTTAATGAGATTAACAATTCGTAGTTGATGACATTTTTATTCAAAATCATTTGTGGTCAATATGATTCAAGTTCCTCACAAATGGAATTTCAAATTTGACGAACCACCTCGAATGGAAAAATGACAAAAATGAAACTGGTAGGTCTTGATGAGAACAACAGCGTTATAGTTGATGACTTTTTAATTTGAATTCATTTGTGGTCCTTAAAATATGATTCAAGTTCTCACAATTTGAAATTTAAATTTGTCAAATGACCTCAAATGGCAAAATGACCAAAACCGAAGTTGTAGATCTTGATGAGAACTATAACTTTGTAGTTGATGACTTTTTCATTTGAATACGAGGAGATGGAAATGCCCTATAGCCACTACAACCTTTGGGGTGGAGCGGTTAGAGAAGATAACGCACCAGGCCATAGTTCTTGGGTTTGAATCCCCATTGCACGCAACCAATGTTAGCCTAGACAGTAGATGCAAGACAGTCACCAACCTCCTGACTAGCATCTAGACAGTCCACACCACGACTAGACATGTCTAGACGTATTAGATGGTTCTATATTATTGCAGCTGAAATTTCATACAAATATCAAATAAATGCACATGTAATTGGCTAAATGTACTATAGCATCAATAACAGAGACAATGTATAATAAGTTGATAACATATGAACCACCCAGATTTGAAAGACAATTGTTTCCAATTCTCAGTTCACATATCAAATCTGACATCTCTCTAACACAAAAACATGACAATTATGAGCAATTTAGAGACCAAAGAAGAAAAAAAAGAATCACATATTGTGATAATAACGTAATTCTCGCTTCTCATTAACACTATAACATGCTAGATAATTGATATGATATAATACTTAATTAAATTCTAAGCTATATAATAATTATTAGATCAGATAATTAGCTAAATTATAAACTATATCATGATAAGATATGATATGATAATTATCTAAATTATAAGCTATATCAATTGCGCAGGATGGTGGGACACTCCCCGTGTGTTGCTCAGGTAAGATTTAGGTTATTCCATTGCCTAGACTTATGTTTAGAACATCTAGTCGTTCATCTAATAGCGTCTAATGCACGTCTAGTCCTCACGTCTAGATGGCCTTTGACTAGAGTTGAATGTCTAGACGGTATAACTGTCTAGCCCAAAGTCTAGGGGCTAAACTAGTCGTTAACCCCATGACTAGCGTCTAGACACTGTCTAGACGGGCTAGATGTACCTCTAGGCAAACATTGTGCGCAGCGCATGCGCGTAAAGGATCATATGACTTGTGGACTTGCGACGGGTGGGGCTTCTCTGGATTTAAAAAAGTTTACTATTTTTGGACCTGATTTGTAGGATTTATGAGAACCCATATCACCGTCGGTTGCTAACGTGAACTAGCGATGATAACCTATTATCATCGTTGGTTCCCAAATCCCAACCAGTGGTGATAGACATTCTTATCACCAAAGACATTCACCGCCAAGAGGCCAAAACCGGTGATGATGAGGAGTTTGGAACCTATGGTGCTGAAGATTTTGTAGTAGTGAAAGAAGATGGCACCACCTGCCAAAGTGCCAGGCTAGGGACGGCACCACTTTTTTTTTTGAGGGCTGGGATGGCACCACTGAAGTTTCTTTGTTGTATATATTAGAGTTAAAATTTTAGAGTTAAGTTTGTTAAGTTAGATGTTCTGACGTGGCATCATATTTGCACTGTTCTATATTCCCAACGTTAAAGTTGCCCTTGGATAACAATTTGGCTACATCATGAATTTATGAAATGTGAGTTCTGTCCACTACTAAAAAAGGGTTTGTAGCAACAGCTGTTTTTTTAGGGGCGGCTGGCATTGGAGCAACCCCTATAGTGAGCGTGCCCGGGCACCAGCACAACAGCCGCCCTATAAATGAGTTGATTTGTAGGGGCAGCTGGAAATACTCTACTGTTTGATTTATAGGGGCTGCTATTACCAGCCGCCCCTGCTGTGTCCATTTGTAGGGGCGGTCACCAGCCGGCCCTACAAATGTCCGCCATATATATAGCAGCAACCACCTTCTTTCTCCTCGGGACACTCTCTCCAACCCGAGAAGAAAAGGTTGGGAGGCCTTGGGCTCCTCCCAAAAATTGCTCTACTAAGGGGGGAGGTTTTGATTTCATACTTTGGTGGAGAGGTTGTCAAAGGTAAGAAAATACTATTCCGAGTCTTTATTTGAAGTTTTAATGGTTGGTTAGTGAGTAATTTGAGTTTTGCTTTTCTCTCTCTTGTATGGTGCTTGAGCTTTGTATGAAGCAAATTAGACCCTAGTTTTGAAGCTATTAGTGTAAATTAGTTAGAGAAATGAGATTACATCATTTATTAGTCGATCTTGCTTGATTTTAGTGGAGATTACACCCTAATTTCATGTCATGAAAATCTAGATCTAGATCTACAGTTTGTTTTTTTTATTTTAATTTTGTTAATTTATGTTTCATGAAATTGGAATAGGGTTTGCATAAAAGTGGTGGGTAAATATAAATTGTTGCTAATTATTGTCTTTGAATTTGTTATTTTAATCAATAAATATATATTTTTAATTATTTGTCGATAAATAGGCCATTAATTAATTATCCTCTACCATGGTGTGTGTTTGATATGCTTCATGTAATTTTATTTTATATTTATATATATGAAGTATATACAATTATTGTCAAGTAATTAATTATTAAATTGATTCCTTTATATATATATCTGAATTAGTAGTCCTTTAATGTATTTTCTTTGGTTGTTGTGTTGTAAAAGATGAAGTACAGGAATTCTGGGATGTCTGGTTCGTTAAGGTTCAAGGCAGGTTTTCGTGAAGAGGTGTACAAATTTATTGAAGCCGCAGAGAAGCATGCAGCGATGTTGACAGAGAATAAGGATACAATTATTTATCCCTGCAAAGATTGCAAGAACCGTATGGCATAGATAGATTCGAGTATCATCAGAGAACATTTGATTGTGCGAGGATTTGTTGAGGACTACATAGTGTGGATTCATCATGGTGAAACAACAGTTGTTGATAACGAGGAGAATGATGAAGAAGACTACCCTGAAACCCTAGAGTACCTGTCCCAATACTCAGAAGAGCTTGATGCACAAATGGATCCCGAGTTTGGCAATGAACAAGGTGGTGATGATGCTGGTGGTTGGGATGGTAACGACGAAGGTTGTGCTAATAAGGATGGTGGTGCCAATAATGATGGCGGAGCACGTGTGGGGGATGAAGATGACGATGATAATTTGGAGGATATTCTTTGGGCCCTTGGACTAGAGATTTTACAAAAGAGTCCGAAAGGTCTAGAAAATTTAGAAAGGCTAACAAAAGCATCGAAGGAGATTGTGTATGGTGTTAAAAAGGGTTGTTCAACACACTGGACATTGCTATGTTTTGTGCTTGAGCTACTCATCCTGAAGGCTAAGTACGGCTGGTCGGACTGTAGTTTCAATGATTTGTTGCGTCTCCTGTCATGGTTACTGCCACAGCCAAACTCAGTTCCCACCAACACATACCAAGCGAAGGTTATAAGTCCATTGACAATGGGTGTTAAAAAAATCTATACATGCCTCAACCACTGTATCCTTTTTCGTGGTGAAACATTCAAGTCACTGGATAAATGTCCCCTGTGTGGGGCTAGCTGGTACAAGAACAATGACCTTTACAGTGGGGACGAAGCATTCACGGGGAATAAGAGGAATAAGAAGGTACGAAAAAGGTGGTGCAAGAATCTCAGCCCCCAGAGGACACTCCATCAGGCAACGATGCAAAGCAGAGAAGAATTTCTGCCTTGGTAATGTAGTACCTACCAGTGACCGATCGCTTGAGGTGTATCTTCCTAAACCCTAAGGAAGCCGCACTCATGACATGGTGGGATGATGAGCGCAAGGTGGATGATGATAAGATTGCACACCTGGCCAATTGTAGTCAGTGGCAAGCATTCGATGAGAAGCACAAAGAATTCAGCGCTGACCCAAGGAATGTACGGTTTGGCTTGAGCACCGATGGAATGAATCCCTTCAATGAGAGGATGAGCGACCACAGCACTTGGCCAGTGATCTTAACCATGTACAACATCCCAACGTATTTGTGTCAGAAGAGAAAGTACCTTCTCCTCACTATTCTTATTTCTGGCCCCAAACAACCAATCATTGATATAGACATGTTCCTCGAGCTTCTAATGCAAGAAATGGAGAGGCTATGGAGGCAGGGGGAGCCAATGTACGATGCGTTTGGAAAGGAGGACTTCATATGTAGAGCAATAATCTTTGTTACTACCAATGATTACCCCGCGCTATTTGCTTTGTTCGGACAGATCAAAGGTAAGACGGGATGCTTAGTCTGCTTGGATGGTACTACATGGGTGTTCCTAGATGCATCCCAGAAGATAGTTTACCTGAGGAACTAGCGCTTCTTAAAGACAAATCACAAGTATGGCAGCAAATTGTTCTTTAGATTTTATGACAACACCCCAGAGATTGAACCCCCTCCGGAGAGACGTCATAACGGAGAACACGTGTATAAAATGGTGAAAACCATACACGTCATCTATGGAAAGAAGAATCCAGATGGGACGAACAAAGATAGAAGCACACCTCCTGTCGAAGGCGTACCTTTCAAGAAACAATCGATCTTCTTTCAGTATCTGTCTTATTGGCCAAACTTGGAGGTCCTCCATGCCATTGATGCTATGCATGTGTAGAAGAATGTCTTTGAGAGTCTCATTTCTACCTTGCTGGACACAAGCAAGTCAAAGGATGGTCTGAAATCACGAAAAGACATGGTGCAGCTAAACGTGATGCCAGAGCTTCACCCGGTTGAGGCGACTAATGGAAAATACACTTTGCCCACGGCTAGCTTTAACCTAACACCAGAAGAGAAGAGAGCTATATGCACTTTTCTGAGGGGGGTCAAAGTCCGGCGGTAATCTTAAATTTGATGAGTAAGAGACCCAAGAGGCAGTATTAAGGATACTGAAATATGCTAAAGACAAGGAGAAGGGATCATTCAATCCTTCTAGAGAGAGGGATAAGCTTAGCCTTGGCTTGAGAAACAACGAGCACACAGGCCGCACCAGGGGGCTAGGGAAAACGATGACCTGGAAGCACGAATTTGAAGAGGACAGGCACATGTACAAGAAACATGGCCGAGACTAGGAGGCTAATCTTGAGCTCCAAGTGAAGGATCTAGTTGCAAAGGCGCTAGAGGAGAAAGGACTATCTATAGAGCCACGGACATTAATGGCGCCGCCAGGAGAACTAGCATTAGTTGGCAGCCCTCCGGAAGTTCCTAGCAGCCAAGGTTCCATTGCAGCCACAATCCCCGTCGATCGTATACGAGAACCAACTAGTTGCACCTTGGTGTTTCTTAGCGGCCGATAGAACATTGTGATAGAGGTGGCAACGGGTGTGGCACATCCACCTGGCGGCTTACACCACAATAATAAGATCCCACCAGACTACACTAGGGTCAAGGTGCATACTTTGAAGCCCGAGTTCATGCAGTGGAGGATAGACTACTCAACTCTTGAGGGGATGGTGTTACTCAGAGACGTAATGGGGCAGTTCATCCTCTGGCACAAATGGGACATTATATTGACTGCTTCTTTGTCGCTCCCACTCTCTCAAATTTGGAGCGAGTTGTTGAGGACGGGGAGATATTTTCACCGTCTCATGAGATGCCACATTCTTCCCCACCTCCTAGCAAGCACGTGCCTGATAAGCCACAACAGTACCTTCTCCAGCTCGTACCCAGCAAGGGCATGATGAGATGCCATAGTCTTCTCAACAAGCGCACCCGATGCATGAACAACGAGTGCCTCCTAAAGAAGGTGATGTACAAGAAGATGAGGACGTGCCTGAATGGGAACTTCAAAAGAAGCATCCAATCAAAGTAAGGCCAATTTATGTTCTGATGAGAGACGTCTCATCGGTGCACAAGTGGTATGCCCATAACCAGTTCAAGCTTGAGAACCAAGTTAAAGAAGTCCCAAAAAGGGCTTCTGATGAGGCCGTCACTAGCAAACTCCACAAACCAACAAAGAAGTATTCAAATGTTGATGCCATCAAATGGTCAAATGATTGCCCGAAAACATATGAAAGAGGCAAGCCCTTCCTACCAAACCGGGACATCTAGCGCCTACCACTTGGAATGAAAAGGTTCCATGATTAGTACTTGCATGTTCTCCCGACGAGCATAGACCTCGTACGAGCATGCTTCCCCGCCGGCACATTTGGAAGCCCGGCTGGGAAAATTATCTTTGACTTCAATGACATGCAGACATGCTTTCACCTCAGAGCAATGGAAACGAATCTAATTCGCATGTGGTGCCTAAGTCCTTGCCTTCTCGATATGATATGAATGTAATCTTTGGATTTTGTGGTAACTAACCCACGCCATGACTTGTAGAATACAAGTGCACATTGTAAAACAAATGCCAAATGTGAAAGCCGGGTATGTAGACCCTCAACCTATAGCACAAACAAATTTTAATTACCCCAGATAGTGGAAACTGGATGGCAAAGAACTAGCTGCTGGAAACACCCTTTGGGAGAAAGAGGAGATCCGTCAAAAGAAAATAAAGGAAGAGTCCCTTAAGGTTGCAGCATACATTGACATGGCTTTAAAAAATCTCCAACACCACTCTACTATATGGCTACCATACAACTTCGAGTAAGTTCAACTCTATACTTAAAGCTTTGTTTGATATATTTTGTTCGATGCAAAAGAGCTTATATAGTTCTATGATTAAATTCATGCAGCTACCACTGGATCTATATAGGCATCGATGTTGGAAGGAGCATGGCATGGGTCTTTGATTCAATAGATAGGGACCCGGTGACATACAAAGACTTTATAGAGATTCTCAAGATGTATACATATCGACAATCCTCATTAGCTTATATGTTTGTATATATACTTGTAATGTTCACTTTTGAATACTAACAAGTTGCATTTGCTAAAATCATTCGAACAAGGCATTTAGGTTCTATGTCACTAGACATCACGGAAGGCATGATCCAGCAAGGAAGGAAATGCTGGCTATGAAAACACTATGTGCAGGAAGTGTAAATCACTTTAGTACTCCATTACATGACTGTCAAAAGCATTATTTAACATTTTCAGATGCAAAACACACAGTGCCCCAAGCAGAAGCCTGAGAGTGTACATTGTGGATACTATGTATGTTCTATAATGAGTAACACCGGTGCCTACAGGAGACACCCCTTAAGGGTAAGTTTGAACCTCTTCACCCGTAGTATAAAAACTTCGCATATGTTATGAAATACTAAACCGAAACTTGTTCTCTTGTAGTGGAAAGAAGAGAAAGAAATGAAAAGTGACCCATACAAGGATGATGAACTCTTAGAGGTCGTCGGCGACCTCTGCAACTTCATATTGGACCAGATTGTACATGTCAAAGGCACCTACCATGACCGAGCTTCCGACTTAGGTAGAAATCCTCAGTACCAACACCTTCGTGAGACTGAAAGGCTAGCTCTAGGCCGTTGATAACAATGTGTATGGAATTTGACGTTGGTCTTACCTTGTGGGACGGTTTGGACTTGTGGAACGAATGAGACTTGTGAATTATTTCTATGTAACGATGGATTGTATATATTCTTGTGAATTGGACTTGTAATGTTAGTTTATATAATGCTCTTGTGCTTGTGGTCATATTTGAATTATATATTTCTGGTCAGATTTGAATTATATATATATATATATATATATATATATATATATATATATATATATATATATATATATATATATATAGAACTATTATCCTACACCTGGCTACAAAATAATTGTTACGATAATCTCATAAATTAGCATAGCAATTATCGTAACTCAAAGTGGCTACAGAATAAGTTATTTTGTAGCCAGCTGTAGGGTAATAGTTCTATATATATATATATATATATATATATATATATATATATATATATATATATATATATATATATATATATATATATATATATATATATATATATAGTCAAATTTGAATTGTAGATTTGATTTTTTTGCGGTAAAATATACTGTAGGGGCGGTTTTAGACTGAACCGCCCCTACAAACAGGTATTATAGGGGTGGCTGGCACAAATTCGATTTTGTAGAGGCGGCTGGTGTACAAATTGATTTTTAGGGGTGGTTGATAACACTAGCCGCCTCTACAGATCGATTTGTAGAGGCGGTCTGAGAACCGCCCCTATAAATACATGATTTGTAGAGATGATATGGTAGGGGCGGCTAGCCGAGCCGCCTCTACAAAGCCTCACCAGCCACCCCTAGAAACCATTCTTGTAGCAGTGGTCGCTAGAACTCTAGCTTAATAACCATGGTGCGTTTGGTTGAGAAGTGGATCAGGATGAAGCCATCTCATCCTGCTTTTGCATAACGAGTGGAATGAAGCAGCTCCTCGAAGGGAATATACAGATAAGATTCAGGATGCACACACTCTCTCAAATCGACCAAATCCGCTCGTCCCACCCAGACGCTGTGTTACACCATCTCTCTAGATCTCATGCTCAGGTGGTGGCAAGAGAACAGAGCGATGATGGGATGCACAAGCAGGCAGAGGCAGAGCAAGTAGGCAGCGGCAACGCGAGTAGGCGGCAATGGAGGGAGCATGCAACCCAAACAGTAGTGGTGTCCACGCACTTGAGGGGCACCAGACAGGCACGGGAGGGCTCGCACGAGCAGAGGCAAGGACGCAGACACAAGAAAGCCGGACGGGCATGTAGGGGCGAGTAGATGCGAGGATGCTAATGCGAGGAAGCCGGGCGGATAAGAATGAAGAGGAAGAAGAAGAGGAAGAGCACATATTTATATGACATGTGGGGTTCATAGTTTTTTTTTGGAAAGTGGGGGCTCATAGTGAGCGGGTGTCTGGTTCATCTCATCCCTCCAACGAAATACAAAACTAGATGACCTTCACCATTTCAACCAAACGCTAGAATGGAACCATCCCGTCCTTACAACCCGGGATGGAACCATTCCACTCTACGTACCCCATTTAATTTGTGAAAAGTTGCAGATGTAAATAATTTTTGCCATACCCTCGTGCCATTATACTGCTCATTTCATGACCCTCATTTTAGGGGCCTTGTTTAGAGTGTCCCCAGCAGGGTTTGATGTTCGATAAAACCTGTTTTGATTTTTGTATAGGGTGTCCCAATGCTTGAAGGTTGTCCGAGCTTTTGTTGAGATTTGCATCATTCGATGCCCGAAGGTTGTCGGGTCTTCTTTAGATTCACTATTCCATACCAAAGGTTCCGATGCCCAAAGGTTTGTGTCTTTTTTGGATAACATTTGGACAAAGTTGTTCTACGCTTCTTAGCCATCGTGCTCTTGAGAGCGGCAAAAGGACTTATGATTGAATCTATTGTGTCAAATTTTACGGCTCGGGTACTAGTTGTTTTCAAGTTATTTGAGTATTTGTTTTCTGGGGAATATACCTCTATATCGGTTTAGAGACTTTTACATAGGTCCTGCCTCATTAAAAGCCTCATCTTTGCTAGTAGCCCCATGTGAGGAAAAGAGTACATGACCTTTTTGGTGAAATAGTAAAAGAAAAGTAGGGTGCTAATGGCAACTAGATATAGCACCTTCGGAGGTTGTCGATATTCTAGGAATGTTGCTATCGGGTCCCCGCAACATCGGTTAGGTAGAAGGATACTTGCCTTCTTGTGCTTGTTACAATGTAGGGTTGCTCCTAGTTTGGTTGCAATTTGCATGCTGTTTTGGCATTTTTTTTGGATGAATTCTCTGCTTGATATTTGTTTTGGCACTACCTTTTTGTCTCTCCAACTCTTTGTTTGGTCTTGATACTTATTGATATTTTTGATAGCTTAGAGTTTATGGGCTTCAAGGGCTTCTTTGTCGAAGGCTTCGCCCATTGAGGAGTCTTACTGCATTGCTCTCAGGCTTTGTTGATGCTTTAGTTCTTCTAGTATCATTGCTTCTTCTCCATATACGAGTTTGAATGAGGTGTACCCTATTGTTCTTGAGGTTGTGGTATTGCTGGACCATATGACCTTCAGGAGATCTTGGATCCACTTTCCCTTGCGAAGGTTTAGTAGTGTTTTGGTGATGGAGGAGAAAATTGCTTTGTTGGCTCTTTTGACTGCTCCATTAGACTATGGATGATACACATGCACAAAGATAAGTTTGGTGCCTATGCTTTCACAGAATTGCCTACAGAAGTCCAATCAAACTACTTCCCATTGTCGACTGTTAAGACCTTCGGTACTCCAAATCTACAAGTGATGTTTTGCCAAAAGAGTTTTTTTGACTGTTCTGGATGCTATGTTGGCTACTAGTTTGGCCTCGATCCATCTTGTGAAATACTCAATTTCAACCACCGCATTCTTGTTTCCTTGCGCTGTCAGAAGAGGCCCTACCAGGTTCGTTCCCCATCTTTTGCAGGTGCCATGTCGGGGCTATGAGATAAGAAGGTGCTGAAGGCCCCAATTGAAGTGGTGAGGTCTTTTGGCAGGCTTCACATGTTTTGATGATGTTTTCTATATTTCTTACATGGTTAGCCAGTAGAAACCTTGCCTATCCTTCTCTGATACCAAAAATGATTTTTTGAGCTAGGAAATATGGCCAAAATATTGAGGAGTTTGTTGAAACTATACCACAATACGATCTAGTGCTCATAGTTTTGAATCAGTGAATTATCTGGTGATGTCTAGTATGGTGCAAAGAGCCCATTTAGTACCACTATATCCAATGCTAAGTGTTCTAGATCTCTGTATCATTTGGTGTTCATAGAAAAATGTGACCATTGGAGTAACGACTAGCAATGGGCTTGCTTGGGGCTATTTATACCCCTACCACAGACTTTTTCAGTTGAGTTTAAGACCATATTATATACGATCCATAGGGACTTACTATGCTTGAATGTACAATCCAACCTCATATGAGAGATAGTGATCATACCAAAGGCGTAGTGAGAGCAACTAGAGAGTGATTTACTGCCAACTAAGGCTTTGTTTGAGAGATAGTTGAGTTGATCTCTTGCAAGCTTGAGCTACTGGGTCCTTGGGGCCTTCATGGCTCATCGGCAACTTTGACCCTCGATCTTGGTGTAGAGTGGCAAAAACTTAGTATGTGGGGGACAATAAGACCCCTTACTAGCTTAATAGAGTAACTCCAAAGTAAATATGGCACCAAGGTGATAGGAAGAGTCAGGTGGTGGTTGTGAGCCTAGGTTTGGTTTAAGACACTTGTCTTGGTTTGTGGGAGCCTTGTCGGCAATCCCCACACTGTACCATGATTGAGGGAATGCTTGGTGACCATGAGCATATATCTTACTGGAACTTCAACATAGACTAGAGGTTGTGTTTTGGCAGTCGATACTATGGGATATATCGCCTCGGCTCTATGAGTATGTCTTCGCTATATCTTGATATTTAACTACCGTATTCCTTGCTTCCATTTACGTATGCTTTGTACGACCTTCACCTTCCTAGATTTACTTAGATTAGTTGATAGAATTGGCTCTAGGATGCTAAATTATTTGTGGGTTAAAGCATAAGTTAGAACATACTAGAAAAGTCTTAGGTACACATCTTGCTATAACTAGTTTATGATTTTTCGAGTGGCATATTCAAATCCTAGGTTTAAGTTTTTCAATTAGACAACCAAATCGATCCTTCTTGGATGTGGGATCTTTCAATGTTATATCTAGTCATAAATACATTGTCCACCATCATTTCTATGGTACTATTCTTAACATTTGTTTTAGAAACTGAATTAATTATTTTTTGAGAAATGAAATAATAGTTTGAAGTGCATGCAATTATATTCAATATAACTATTGGGCGAGCATTCAGTGGACTATCCTTTAATAGGAAAAACTGATCAGATGGAGAATATTTTAATGAAGAATTTTCTTATAATTTGTCGTGGTATCTGCCTCTACGGCTATACCAATGAACACACTAATTACGAAAAAAATGTTTTGCCCTTTTGCTTGACATTTTAAAAACAAGCCACAGTATATCATAGTGTGCTCCTTTCTTATTAATGCATGGCGACAGAAATAAGGTCTTGCGTTAGAGGCATAAAATATTTAAAGGAGCAACACTAACAAAAAGATATTTATTTATTGAATGAAGTCACAAATTTTTTGTTTGAACATAGAATTTTGTTTACGCTGTTTTGTTCGAAATAGGGAGCATCTATAAGAAACATGCGATTGGACTCAGGGAACGTGTTTGGATCTAATATTCACCATCTAGTGAATTTTTGCAGCTGAGATAGGCACCTATAACAAATAAAATGTATTCAAAGGAACGCACATGTTCATGACACGTGCAAGAAAGATTACTTTTGGTTTGAACTTATTTCTAGTAGAAAGGGAAATGCTACTAGTTACATGAATGATGTTAAATAATTTAAAGAATAGCAGGTTCCTGCAAAGACCACGTAGGACTTGTTTGTTTGAATTTTTGGCCACTTTTAAACTAACAACTTTTGGACTTTTCAAAAGGCAAACAACTCTCATAAGCCAAAAACCCAAAAGCTCACAATAGTGAGCTTGTGCGTTTTGGCTTCCGAGAGCTTTTTGGCTTTTCAAAAGGTTTAAAAACTCCCAAGAAACCCGAACAATCCCTAAGAAATCCCAGTAACCATGCAGCTGGAACGGAATATCCAACCATGTACTATTTAATAAAATATACTCTCACAAGATCAAAATTAATTATAGTTTATTTGGGCTTTATTCTAAGCCAAACTTCTTTTGATTTTGACCAAGTTAGAAAACCGCCAACATTTAGAATATCAAATTAGTTTAATTAAATTCTGTATGAAATATGTTTTTATTGACCATTTGTTTTAACTCGTAGATGTGAATATATTATTTTTAGAACTTGGTGGAATTTAGAGATTTCTGACTTAGGACAAAGCTAAAGTAAAGCATAATTTGAATTGGATGGTTATCTGTCTAGCTATATTTTCTATACCTGTACTGATCATAGACTAAGAAATTTTATAGATTAATCAGAGAAAAAGAAATCATCGGCAGTCTACCCAAAAATTAAGAGTAAAACAGATCGATCACTAATAACTAACCTGGAAGATGGACGGGCTGCTGCCTCCCAAAGAAGAGACGCCTTCTTCTCGCCTTTGTCTTTGACACAGTTGGTCAAGGAATGATCTCTCTCTCGCTCTCTCTTGTACTTCGAATTTCAAACTAAATAGATGGATCGGCTAGGCATGTACCCATCGAGCCCAGTTGTTGAGTAGATTATATTGCACCATTGGCCAACCACACGTCGACACCATTCACTAAGAATGGCGATACTAAATTATTTCATTGATTCATATAGAAAAAAAAAAGCTATTTCGTTGACTAGGGCTTTAAGTGCAGCCATAGTCCTTCAGAACGAATTTTGAAGGTTCCATGAATTTTGCCGTTCAAAGAATGGCCATTAATATGCATCCAAAATGCATCTAACTTTGTGATTACTTAGGGCATGTTTGGATTCATTAATATTAAAAATTGGCAGGCCAAATTAGTACTTGTTAATCCAAACAGATCTGCTAATAAACTACTAATTATTATTAGCTAGAGGTTTATTAACTATTAGTTCTAATAGTAGGTTTAGAGTTGATAATATTTCATATACTCCTTTAGTTCACTATCCAATCACCTATTAGGAGGTGGATCCAAACAACCCCAACTAAAAATTAGCAGCTATTAGCTATTATCTAGCTAATTTTTAGTGCAATCCAATCAAGACATTATTACAGTATCAGAGGAAAAAAAACAGAGATGTCTTCACTTTCATATATTTTCTTTCTTTTCCTTTTTATGAGACGATTGGCTAGCTTTTTATAAGCTGATTGCCTGATTGGTCTCGGCTAGCTGGAGATATTTTTATTTTACGGTTCACCGAACACAAAGGTGGGCACGTTAGCAGAGTTGACCATGCGTGCTCGTGCTCGATCAGCACCTCGGCAGGCCGGCTCCCTGGCAGCTCCCAACAGCGCATGCAAGCTAGCTGTTTCTTCCTCGTGGACTAAGTTGGATCTAATTTATAGAGCAGTGCATTATGATCTATCGCATCAGATCCAAAGAGTAAATATCTCTATCTATCTATCTATCCACAATTATTAATTATATTATATTATATTATATTATATTATATTATATTATATTATATTATATTATATTATATTATGTTATATATATGGATTGTCAATGTCTACCGATAACACCAAAATAATGAGTAAAAGACACTGCCGGTCCTTAAACTTTTCCAGATGTGTCATCCCGGTCCATGAACTTTTAAAATGTGTCATCCCGGTCCATGAACTTTTAAAGTGTGTCATTCAGATCCATATACTTTTAAAGTGTGTTATCCTGGTCCATAGATTTTTTTAGGTGTGTCATCCCGATCCATGGACTTTTAAAGTGTGTCATCCCGCTCCATGGAATCCATAAAAGACGGTTTGCTACAGTAAACGGTGGTTTTGCTACAGTATTTGTTTTTTTGTCTTTTCTTATTTATTTTGTCTGAATCTTTGAAAAATCATAGTAAATCACAGAAAAATCATAAAATAAAAAAATCAATTTTGTTGTACTCCACATGAGTAGATCTACATAGTGAATATATAATATGGTATGCTTTAGTACAAAGTTTTTGCTATGAAGGTTTTATCTTTTTCTTTTCTACTAAAGCATATCATATTATATATTCACTGTGTAGATCTACTCATGTGGAGTACAACAAAATTGATTTTTTCATTTTATGATTTTTCTGTGATTTACTATGATTTTTCAAAGATTCAGACAAAATAAATAAGAAAAGACAAAAAACGAACGCGGTAACAAAACCACCGTTTACTCTACCATACCACCGTTTACTGTAGCAAACCGCGTTCCATAGATTCCATGGACCGGGATGACACACTTTAAAAGTCTATGGACCGGGATGACACACTAAAAAATTCCATGGACCGGGATGACACACTTTAAAAGTATATGGATATGGATGACACACTTTAAAAGTTTATGGACCGGGATGACATACTTTAAAAGTTCATGGACCGGAATGACACACCTGAAAAAGTTTAAGGACCGATAGTGTCTTTTACTCCCAAAACAATCATGCGATCCATGACTACTCGGCAAAAAAAAATCCCTGTCAATCGTGCACACAGGAAAAAAAAACCAACGTCAATCACCCACACACGGAAGTCAATCACGCGCATGCGGCAAAAAAAAAACCCTGGAAACACCGCATGGAACGCAATGGAAACACGGAACGAATGTATCACCCTCACGGAATCACCGGCAGGCAAATATCACCGCATGGAAACACTAGAAGGCAAGTAAATAAAATATACTTTTTTTCCAAAAAATGAATTGTTGCCATGCCTTATGCATCTGGGCTACGGCGTTGTCATTCCGAGCATACATGTTTTGGGCAAGGCAGAGCATGGATAAATTCAATTCGATGCCTAACAACAAATTTTCAGCCTTTCAGGCAACTGATGCTTGTCGTAACTTTCAGACAACAAGCTCTAAGCCTAGCTTTTAATTTAGATCCATTACGATAATGAATGTGTTTCTAGAAATTATCAAGGTATAACACGTGCATAATTGAATTAATATATTCTTAATTTTGACTTGGCTACCAAACATCTCATTCAATTTATGTTGCACCCGTTGCAATATATGGGCACTCATCTAGTATAAAAAAAAGTATTTCGTAATGTATCCTCCCTTGAAATCGTAAATACTATTCTTTTTTCAATTCATAGACTTGATCAAATTTAGAATGATTTGACTAAGGATAAACTCAAAATTTCTTATATCTCTCGTCGTTTTCCTCCACAACACAGGCCTTGCATTGTACCATTTTCCTCACCACTCTCCATTTCCACAACTCATTTCTAGAAGTGTTTAGCCTTTTTTGTGACTTGCTTGTCTTTCATAATCAGCTGGCCAAGCCCTCAAATATGATCAAATCGGACACACATGTCAGAGTTACATGCCACGTCTCCGAATGATGCGAACTAGAGACCTGTTTAGCTAACAAATGTGCAACCTTATTACAATTTCTGCTAATAAAGGAAATAGAAAAATCCTGAAAGGCAAGACTAATCTCCACAATCTCCTACAAAATAGGATCAATGAGGGAAATACGTTCACATGGGCAGTTTTTTTATAATAATTCTATTTACACCTGCGGATCTTTAAATTAACTGCTGGTATAAATTCTTCTGCATAGGCAATTAACTTAACCAACAGCCTGATATGGTTAGCACGTGCAGTTAACTTAAGCAACCTTATGTGATATGTAACAAAAATTCAAAAATTTGTATATTTTGCTATCTAGTTTTCAGAACTAAGACAATATCAAAACAGCACTTCATTATGGACAAAGGCAATATACATCACATAATAATATACACTCCAACCAGAATCATATTTTCATAGCATAGTTACATCACATATATATAGTTCAACACGGTGGTTATAGGCATTGCTGGAAATGGAAGATGGAGGGCTGGTGGCCTGGTGCAAAGCTGCTGCCTTCCTGAGAAGGGATGCCTTCGTCGTTGTCTCGTTGACACAGTTGGTCAACGGACTCTACTAGTATTCATAAGAAAATTGTTTTAGTTTTAATGCATATAATATAAGCAAGTTGGTCTTGTAAATATAGCTGGTGTCACACATTAGATGTACCTATGGCACCATTTGTTTTTTTCCTTGATGACTAGTCCACTTGTTATTTTGGATAACTATAGCCCACTTGCACAGCTGGTCCTACAGAGGCACAATGTTTACCTTAAAAGCACAATTATTGGTGCTCGTGGTTGTTGGCTTTCGATTTGACCAGGCAAACCCAAGAAATATATGGGCGGGTTCGTTGTATCGTTCCAGGTCACGGAAGGGATGGATACAGGTCACCGAGTTACGAGGGCGGTAGGAACGGACTCCTCCGTTCAAAAATAAGTGTTTTGGGTTTTTGTATTGCAAGCTTGAATAAATTTATAAAAAATACGTGTAACATTTGTATGTATAAATAAATTTGTTAAAAAACTAGATTCAAAGATCTTTCCGATGATATTAATTATATACCATAAGTATTAATATTTTTTAATATATATTTAGTTAAAATTATTTCTCGGAAAGCCAGAACGACAGCTATTTTGGGAGCGAGGGAGCACGAGTATTGCATATCCAAACTCTGGTGATCCAACTAATCCCACGTGGTGGTCCAAACCAAACCATGAATTTAGGGATATGATTGGGTTGGCATTGTCCAATGGCCATAAATGAGTGGCCCACGAATGAAATTGACGATGCAAAAATTAAGTCATCACAACATAGGCTGGCCCATAGTTTGACGATTACAGAGGAAGGCTAGCCCATAGTTTGACGATTACAGAGGATGGCCCATGCAGATGCAGGCTGGACTTGCCCAGATGATTTAGGCCCTGTTCGGCAGGCTGTTTTTTGGCTTATAAGCCGGCTGTGACTGATTTTCTGTGAGAGAAAAATACTGTTCCACGGCTGATAAGCCGTGCTGATAAGCTCAGCCGAACAGGGGGTTAGGAAAGTGGATATGGCTCACAAGGACTCAAGAAGCAAGGCAAGCCAATCGTAAAAGCACGAAGCTCACAAGGCTTTGGATCACGAAAAACCGAATAAAACGAAACTCAGAACATATGCCAGCGCATAGGCAGCATTACACGGGCCTTATGAGCAAGAAGTTTTCTCTATTGGTGTAACATAGGAGTCTATCAATTTGCAGCTAGTAGCGCTGCTCATGGCCATGATTGCAAGGGTTTAAATTTGCAAAAAAGAGTTTCATAAAGGTCCAGATCTAACCCATAAGTAAACTGAATACTACTAAGTTAATGAATTACTCCTAAGACACAGCTGCTTTGGGATTTATGCTAAATTTTAGTTAAGGGAGCACAAGAGCACTAACCTGGAAGATGGAGGGGTTGCTGCAAAGCTGCTGCCTCCCAAAGAAGAGACGGCTTCTCGCCTTCACCTCCCAAAGCATCAGCAGTCTATCCACCACACGACCAGGTTATAAAGCATGATGGAACTAGGAACGAAAAGCTGTATCCATGATGGCTTGAAGTTCAGATCTTGGATTAATTTGTTAAACCTACACAGAGGACTACAGCTCTTGCTCATCTGAGAAGCTAAAAAATTATTATAAAAGCTAATAGCAAAAGGCCAATAGTAAGAAATAATATCAAAAGCTAGAAAGCCAGCTTTTGAACTAAAAGCTGCAGCTCAAATAAACAGACCCTTGGAGTTGAGTTGAAGAATTGAGCATGCACAAATTAGGAGTAAAACCGTTGGATCACTAACCTGGAAGATGGAGGGGCTGCTGCAAAGCTGCTGCCTCCCAAAGAAGAGACGGGCGTTGACGCAGTTGGTCAAGGCATGTACTCATCGAACTAAATAGATGGATTGGCTAGGCATGTACCCATGGAGCCCACTTGTCGAGGTGCTGATCTCACGCTATAATAAAACTACTCCCTCTGTCTCCAAATAAATCAATTCCTACTCCGTGGCAGACAAACTTTATAGAAAAAATAACATCTATGAAATAAATTGAACACCTTATGAAAATATATTCTATAATAAATCTAATCTTACTATTACTAATTAGAGGTCCTGATGAAGGCTCCATGTTAATTCTCACCAGACGCACTAAGAAAAATGATAAATGCTAGAAATTCTCACATTAATTAGAGACATTCCACCGTCAAATCAAAAGACTAGCCATTTGTAACCATTGGATTTATTTTGTTTTCTATAAGAAATTACCCACATCTGCCATTATATGATAGATATAATAAAAAGATAGTCCAAAATCTTACTGTTGGGGAAGAAAAGTTCAGCCTCACGTAACAAAAAGCTAAATATATTAATAATAGTACGTAGAAAAGCTTGACCAGCCATGCTCGCAATATATACACACATACATACATATATATATATATATATATATATATATATATATATATATATATATATATATATATATATATATATATATATATATATATATATATATGTGTATATATTGGAGAGTATACTCTATAGCTAGCTACAAAATAAGTTATTCTATAGCCACCTCCATTTATGATAATTTTATATACTAATTTACGATAATATTAGTATATATTTACGATAGTTGGGTTACTATAACACATGGGTATTTTGTAGCTTTCTACAAAATACCCATGTGTTATAGTAACCCAACTATCGTAAATATATACTAATATTATCGTAAATTAGTATATAAAATTATCGTAAATGGAGGTGGCTATAGAATAACTTATTTTGTAGCTAGCTATAGAGTATACTCTCCCTATATATATATATATATATATATATATATATATATATATATATATATATTTGAAACGAATGGATAAAATAATTTAGCACCACGCTATTCTTGGTGAATGGTGTAAAGTACAATACAATCTACTCCCTCTGTCCCTGAATAAATAGAATTTTAGAGTTATCTTGAGTCAAACTTTTAAATTTTAACCGAATTTCTAGAAAAAATATTAAGATTTATGGTGTCAATTTAGTATCACTAGTCCATCAACCTATGCTCTCACACGGGCTAGAATCTTATGAGACATAAGCATTAGTTTTTGTTTAATATATCTAGCGCATAAAAGTTACTTATATAAACTTGTATCTTTTTTGTTCATTCTCTAACACAATTAGCGTAAATAGACAATTTATAACCTCTATCTAATTCTGATAAACTTATCGATCATGATCTGTATTTTTTCGTTCACACCAATAATTTTTTCCTTTGCATGATAATTTTGTGTATATTCAACATGGATTTAGTAGTAACCTTAGCTTAAACTATGGTGATCTTGTTTCAGCCCATATCTTATGTCATTGTGAATCGAAAATCTTATTAGTCCCTGTAGATTTTTATCCCCTACTTAAGTTGAAACTCTTGTGCTTATTAACTCTTCATTTTTACCTTATAAAGATAAGGATTTTGGGTTATAGATTGCACTCTTAAGTATTATGATGACTAAAGAACCATTTAAAACCTCACCCCGCATTGCTTAAGATCATTGGTAGAGCTTGATGCGGGATCTAGGATTGGTTAGCTATGCTAATCTTAAGATGGTATATTTAAGCCACATAACGACTGTTTACTATAAAGGAATCTCGAAGGCTAGACATATAAAGCCGCCTTTGGTCCGCACAAATCTCTTTCTCTTCTTGGGATGTTTGAACTTTCTTACCAAGAAATAATATGTACAGTAGTGGTTCTACCGTTGATGTAGATATATCAAGAACTGTATAAATATATCTAAGTAACAACTTAGATAAATATTATCTCATGATTATTAACATAATTTAGTGTCATTGGTATATGAGTTAAGGAAATATTTTTCATGATTACCAATACATAACATATATATTTATTGCTCACGCATGTATGCGAAATAGATTTGCATGATCCCACAAAATGTATGTTTACAATAATCAAATTTTAATGTATTGATATTAATAGAAGTAAGTAATGTAGAAACATATATGCTTTATGGTTATTAACTTTTTTAAGAGAAGATTATGACAATTTAGATGTAGAGTTGAGGGCATATTTGAGTTTTTATACAGTTTAAACAATTTTTAAAATGTAGAGTGCTTAAAATGGAATTACCATATTGATATGGCATAAGGTTTCAGTCCAAATATATAAAATTATTTAAAACAATAACTTATGAAATCTATTATCATAGAGTATCGTTGTAACTTAATGTGAATTGGAAGTGTCGTTACTATGTGTTCAGTTAAGACAACATTTTTTCGCGCTCGATAAGTGTAACACCCGAGGTGTTTGCCCCCAGTTAAGCAGTGGGTTTGAGCTCAAACATGATAGATTAAGTGGAGATGATGATGTCAAAGTCAACCTATGGAAACGAGCCCCAACCTAAACTTGGATGTTGCACCCTTACTTTACATATAGGCAGTTTTCAATATATATGCTTGGGTGGTGTTATTGCAATATCTTCATGTGTCTCACCTTAGGAACTACCTATATTGGTCACTGGCAAAGTTTCATGACGTTTGGAACCAAAAAGTCACATGAAATGATAAGTTATATGCTTGTTGGAATGACTTTACTAAGTGCTGGAATTGCATTATTAAGTGGATGGAAATATAGATCATCACCCAAACCTTGCAACCTTGCCCAAAAGATTCTAGATGGACTCTACAACAAAAGTCGTGAAAGGTTCGTGTTGAGCAAATACCCAGAAAATGCTCCAATGGATAAAAAAGGATAATTTAAGCTTTATCGTGATCCTACATTGATCAAAGTAGAAATATAGGTTCTATAACAGTTTTGAGGTTGGACCTTAAATGAAAGTTGTAGTTCATGTTATGAAGAAGAAACTTTGTTTAATGGTCAAGAGCTAGTTTGGTCAATAACACAACCAAATAGAGCTCACAAAATTGAATCAGCTGCAGTTTTGGAAGTGCAGAAAAATTACTAAGTCCCTAAAAGTGACAGCAGCAAGTTCACTTCTTCGCGACCTGTTATCGCCCAAATTCATGTGATAGCTCAATTGGATTCCTTAATAGGGGTTGAAGTTCTTTTCATGGTGGAGCCAAGGAATCAAGTCTCATAAATATTGGAGTTCATTTGGATCTTCGAAAACAATTTCCAAAACAGCAAAAAGGTTATTTTAGCACTTGAATGACATTGATGATGGCGTCTCGCGTTCTCCAAAAATTGTTAAGCAACTTTAGTTGATCCAAATGTAAAAGTTGGAGCTTACATGATGGGGAAGAACATACAAGAAGAAGGGACTAGTTGCATTTCATCTCGACCATCAATTTTGGATGTTTGCTGTCGCTGTCAAATTGCTGACACTATCAAGTTTGGTACTAATTATCTCCTAATATAGAACTCTAATGACCTTGACCTCTAAATGAAAAGTGTAGAGCTGTTTGCGGGCTTCAACTTTTATTTTTGGCTCAAGACCCAAATCGGCCCTTAGCTGGCCCGAAAACGCGCTCCACGCCAGCCATACTACTGCCTGCCACGTGCTCGTGGAAATGGCTGAGAGAGCAACGCGTGGCCAGAGCGTGGCGGCCATGCGCGAGCTCACACACCATCTCGCTGGACGCGCGTCCCATGTCCCTGTGCCGATGGGGAGGTGCCCGAACAATCACTCCTCACTCTCTCCACTCCCTTCGCCTTTCCTTCGCCCCTCTCCTCGCTTTGCCGCACGCGCCGAGCACGCCCACCATGGATGGCCAGGCCGAGCTTGCTGCCATGCCGTCCTTGCTGCTCCGCACCTCCTCCGCCCTAGCTAGCTGCGCCCTGGTCTTCCTCACCCCACACCGCTCCTCCCGAGCTCTTTTTCCGGCGCCGCTCACGGTCACTGCTCCTCGTCGGCGGAGCAGTTAACACTACCACCGCTGGCCCGTGTGGCCGGGCCGCCGCAGGCCGAGCTACGCCCTTCTACGGATGCGTGCGAGGCCCCTGGTGCTCCCTCGCCCCTCAGCTGTCGACGACGAGCCTCCCTCCGGCCGGCACCGCGAGCTCTGGCGACCTTTCTGCTCAAAATCGCGTCAAGGACCTCGCGCGACAATTCGACTAAAGGGAGGGGTCTTTCTACACTGTCATAGACTCATATGAATAGTACTCTCGGGACGGATTTGTAACTATTTTACAGGAGCTTTGGAAATTCATAGTAAATCATAGAAAAATCGTAAAATAGCAAATGAGGACTTTTTGGAATCCTTGTAAAATTATCTATGCATTAGATATATAATATGGTATGTTTTAGTTTAAAGTTTTCTCTGTAAAAATAGATTTGTGCAGCTAAGTTTTTAATGCTAGTTGTATTTGTCATTTTTGTAACTGTAGATCTAGGGCTCTAAATGAAGTAAAATTTTTGTGGAATGCTACTCATATGATGTTTAATGTGTGGTAAAAATTTCATGAATTTTGGTTTTCATATGAGTGAGTTATTAGTGTATCTTGCTCTCACATGAATTCTTGCAATAGCAATTTATCTTTTCAATAGAGGTTGATATACATGTCCAAATGGCTTTAAATTTGTACAATAGATTATTGGGTGTATGTAAGAGCTACTGTAATTTTTATAGATTTTATTATGGACTTTTGGTATATGTTTATTATTTCACCTTGCTATCTAAATAAATTAAGAAATGTATTAAAAGAATTTATTTAGGGATGAGCACTATGCTTTTTGGTGATCATTTAACATGCACTTTATGATGGTTACATTGGTTGTGGCCAAATGTATGTCTGGAATATAAGTTAATATTTATTCTTGCAATTGATGCTTTCCTGGATAGTTTCTAGGACTTTGGTAATTGCACCATGAAAATGATGTTTGATGAGAAACAAGCTTATAACAAAGTTGTAGATGACTCATTAATCTAGCTTGTGTTAAGTTTTGGTGGCATTTGGCCTTGTATTTTGTGAGTTATGACTGTTCCAAGTTGGGTTCCAGAAATAGTTGTTCTCTGGAATCTCTAGACCAGATTCTGTAATTATGCATGTTTGACTTGTTTAACTTGAGAATCATGCTAAGATGATTAAAGATGAATTATATACAATTTCATAAACTTTCTAGAATGTTTTTTTTGCATAGCTATTGGATTTGTATAACTCCATTTATGATCCAAACATGTAGCTGTTGTTTGCATTTTGGAAATAGACAGATGATAGTTGTGGTTGTTTACTCCATGTGTTGCTAAGTGTGGCTTACGCCCTTGATGATGGTCAAGTTAAGATACTTGTGATCTTATTAAACTTATGTTATGCTTGACGTGTTTGCCCTCTTTAATTGGTTGTGTAATGTTAGTTAAATAGCTTTTGGTGTCTATGCCTTAATCGTGTGTTTACTTAAATGCTTAAGTGATACATCTTGTGTTACCATTCATCATATTCATACACATGCATCTTGCATCTCATTTAGATTCGCTAGATGCACCACGTGAAGGATGAGATGTTGAAGCCAAACCTGAAGACGGTGTTTGATGGACCTATCCCGAAGATGGAAGGACTAAGTAAGTGCTGGGATGGGAGATGCTCGCCAAGCGAGTGTCTTCTATCAACACTAACCTAAGTGTTCGATCTCAGGTAAGCCTCGGAGCATACTAAGCCTCCTACTTTATAAAAACAATTGAGTTTATATATATATATATATATATATATATATATATATATATATATATATATCTTATATATGTATTGTTGCATTAAGTTATATGAGTTGATTGAAAACACTTGTTGCATATATATCCTTTCCTTGTCCCGTAAATATGCCTGAAATCCTATTTTGGTTCAGGATCGAAAATATTGCTTAGCCCTGCTTAGACCGGTAGCGATCAGTGATTTCCGGTCACCTGCAATTATAGGTGGTTACTGGAATATTTTAGCTATGTAATGGATGATATCCCGGAAATAACCAAGTGTTGATGGATAATTGGAGACCGGGCGGAATAAGTACTGGGCAACCAGACAGGGTTCTGGGGTGCTTGTAGTTTCTATCTGTGTCGATTAAAGACCGACCATTGTTGGGCCTCGGGTCATGTTGAACGCATGCCTCACATTTAGCTGGCCGAATAACGTACCTTTCGACCACGAAGCTGGGAGATTATTCGGGCCGAGTGGATTGTCCGCAACGCACTGTACCGGAGCAGGTGTGGTATGACACGGGGGCGCGATGATAAGGCCAAAGAGCAGTCGGACGGCCCCCGGGTACATGTGGTTCCTGGTAAACTCGAGACTTTACCTGGATAGTTGACTCGGTGACCAATATCTAACTTTAGCGGGTGAGTGAGGTTTGTGTGAGGAATAAATTACCAGCTGGTTAATAATCGATTCGAATCGCGATCGCTCCTGGATAGTGAGCACTTGACTCGAGTTACGACATCGTAGTAATGATGATGGAACACGGATGGTTATGTGGGTGATGTTGGAAATGCTAAACCTGAAATGGTAACCTTTGATGTTAAAGGTTAATCAAGTAATTGCTTTAGCATAGGTGCTTACCTAGATTGAATAGGTTATAATAAAGATGATGCAAAAGGACATAAATTAGTTTATTCATGATAACTTATTCTTTTCACAAATGAGTCAAGCTAGCCCACTGAAAGAAAGCATTGCATACTCCTTAGTGTCATTATTTCTGGTTTATGACGGGTAAATCTAGCCGAGTACCTTCTCATACTCAGGGTTTATTCCCACTTGTTGCAGGTTGTGATGTATCATAGCTACTGCAAGAATTGGAAGACTCCGATTGTCGTGGCGGAGTGTGATCATGGGCATGATCCGTCTGAGCTATCATGTCTCTCATGCTTTTATGGGAAATTGACCTTGGTACTGACATGTATTTGAATTAAGGTGATATTAGTTTCAAACTACTTTGCTTCCGCTACTTTTGAACTTGAGTTGTAATAACTCAACTGAACTCCGATATATGTTGAATTACTTATGAAATGGATGTAACATATGACCTGTTATGTTGGACCACTACGATCTTGGCTTGTATGTTGGTTAGTTTGAAATCCCTCGTGATTTTATTGGACTACCGGAGTTATAGGAGCTTAAGTACGAGAATTTAATTGCTCCGGCGATTGTTTTTGTACTTTTATTCTTATAATTTGGGTGGCTCCGTGACAATAAGCTATTAAATATACCTAGCCTTATTCTTACTTTTAACTTTGTAATGGTAAAATGTGTAATTTATAAATATATGTACCATAATTTATAGATATTTAATTATTGTTTGCAATAACTTATAGTATTATTTAGATGTAGAACAGAATGATATTTTTTAATAACAACTGAGGTAGATAATTGAGATACAAATTAAAAGATGTTACTATATGTTATCTTTCATAATAGCATATATGAGTAATTCGAATACATACTTAGGGCTTACTTTGATTAACATTCAAAACAGCAAGGAGGGTAATATATAAAAAATATTAGGGGGTTTTGTTAAATTATTATTCACAATGGTAGAAATGCGTAATTCAGATATAAATTTAGTTAATTACTTTGAATTATCTTTCACAAGAAATTTAGTGGGTTCCTGTGAAATATCTTTCATAACAGCAAGAGTGGGTAATTTAGATATAAATTAAGGAGGTTATTTTGAATTATTTTTATAATGACAGAGTGGGTAATTTTAATGTAAAATTAGGGAGTTATTTTATATATTTTTCATAATGGTAGATGTGGGTAATTTCCTATAAAACGGAATAGATCTAATGACTATTATTGATGATGATGTGATTCTACCAAATTAAAGGTCATATGTTTTCTATTATTGTGTGAATTTGTAGGATTTATCTCCTTTTCTATCGCATCTAGTGAGAATTAACGTGAAGACTCTGTTGAGGGCTCCAATTAGTAATGCTAAGATGGTAGAGGTGGGCAAATTTTTTATAGAACAGAATTATTATAATGATTGTTGTTAGTGATGATCATATATAAGAGTCTACTAAATTACTGACCAAATATTTATGATTATTATGAGAATTTTTAAGATTTTTTGTAGCGTGTCTTGTGAGAGTAAACGTGGAAGTATGATGAAAAAATAATGATGGATTCCTATTTCTTCATGGTTGAAAAAAATTATCTCCTCTTTATTTTTTATATATAATAACTCCATCCTCACACACATGTAAGCTGTTCCTTGGTGTGTCTGTCATATTTTGTTAATAGATTAGCGTTCAATATGATTTTTTGATTTAATAGGTTAATGAACGTGATATCTACAGCCATTAACGCCAAAAAAAATAATTAACCAAGTGAAGCCCCCATACAACAGGTGTAGTTTTTAACGTATTGCGAACGTGGTTGGTCGAGATTTTCATTTAATCTGATTTTTTTGGTTTAATAGGTAAATGAACGTGATATCTATGGCCATTAACGTCAAAAAAATAATTAACCAAGTGAACGATATTTGGTGGGCCCCATATGATAGGTGTACTTTTTAACGTGCATATATATATAATAGTCACTGTTTAGCTAATAAACAAGTTATTGGTTTTTTTAGCTTCAGTTATTGGTACAATATGTACTCTAAAAGCACAATTATTTCTCAAATCCAATGCCAATAACCACGAACGCCAATATGGGCTTAGAAGTCAACACCCTGTTCATTTCAGCTATTCAGTGGAATCAGCAGCCATCCGGCAGTGTTTTTCTCTCACAACAAAACAGTGAACCGTACTTTCAGCCACAATAAACCAGCGAAACGAACAGGCTGCAAGAGGCCACTCAGAAAGTCTTGGACTTGCAATTAATGCGTCCTCACGGTTTGGTTTTGGGGTTCGTTGTCTGGTTTCAGAAATCTATGGGTGGATACAGGCCACTGAGTTGAGGGCGGTAGGAACGTGCTAGTATTGCGGAAAGGGTTTAGAAGTCAAGACACGAGGAGAATAGAACTTTGTGTGGATCCAACTAATCTCCATCCAAAACCAAACCATGAATTTAGGTATACTACTTCCATCCTAGAAATAATGTAAATCTCGCTTTTCAAGGTAAGATTAGTGTAAGTATAAAATTACATATTTACCCCTCCTCCATCATTCTCCCCCAGGTAGAAAGTGAAAAATAATCATTGCCTTCTAGAATGTTCTTCTCATAGATAGATAAAGTAATAGTATTTTAATATGTGGGTCCCATTAAAAAAGTAGACCTCATGTCTATAATTAGATTCTTTTTAAGACAAGATTTAAAATGCAGGTTTACATTTTTTTTTGTACGAAGGGAGTATAATAAAACGAACAGGTGAATCTTGGATGGTTGGGCCTATGATTGGGTTGTCCACAAATGAGTGGCCCACGAATGAAATTGACGATACAAGTAGGCTGGCCCGTGAAAAACAAGTGGCCCACGAAAAATACTATGAGTGGTCCACAAATAAAGTGCCGGTTGTAACAAAGTTGTAAGGTGTACATAAATACTAGTAGTATTTTTCCTTTTAGTAAACAAATTCGTAGGTGTCTCGGACTCATAACTTATACTCATACAAATTAGGACAACTCACATCTAATAACGATGATAAATACGTAGTCCGATAGATGGTGCCCTACGTATATGAACCAGAATCATGACTCATACGAGTTACGATAACTCGCGTTTAGCGATGATGAATATGGTGTCCGATTCTAATATGTATTAGATTGTGCCCTACGTATCTCATATGTGACTCATACTCATGACAACTCGCATCTAGTGATGATAGAAGTCCGATTCCTATACATATTGAGTTCCATTGCAACGCATAGGAGCACGCAATGTGATTTACTAGTATACCCTGGCCGTTTTTTTATTGGGCTTTCGTGGCATCTTTGCAAAAACTGATCTGGCCGGTTTGCTTATCCGATGAAACCAGTCTGGACCAGTCGTCCAACCGTTGTCCAAATCAGCCTGGGCTGATTTTTCCAGGATCTTTGCAAATCTTGTCCAATTTAAATTAAATTTAATCTTTGATAATATTTGGCTGCCAACAACTTGTAAATCTTTTACTCTAAAATAATACTGTAATTCAAGAAAAATTAATATCATGCAATGAAGCTGATGCTAGTGATCCTGTATTCTCAGCTAGATTCGCTCCTCACAAAAGATTGTCGACCTCCTTGCCCAGCAAGTATATCCTTGACCGAATTAACATGAAGTGAGGCGACAAAATAACACCGGAAATTCAACGAAATCGCTGCCGTGAATCCTTTGCTCTTAATTATGCACACTATCATTGCAAAATCTATACCTGAATATTTAAGGACATCCTTATCTGAAATTTCGTTCAATTATCTGAGCATTTTGGTAAATCCTCATCTAAAACTTGTTTCCTTATACTTCTATAACTAATATTTTACGGAATGTCGAAACCCTTATCGGAGTAGTATACTGCCACGTGAATGCTTATCACGTTCATGATCAATTCCCACCATGTCTCCGGGCCCACCTGCAGCCTCACGTGATCCCGCTCCTAAACACCCGCGGCGCGGTCCCCTTGGAACTTGGAACAACAGTTTCGAGTTCACAAGAGTAGTGCAGAGTTCAGACTCGTCGCGCTCGCACGCCGTCCCTCGCGCTGCTCGTCGATCCGTCGCCGGCTCGACTCCTGATCTCGCGGGCGGAGAAGCGCGCCAGAGCGATGGCTCCGGATCCGGATTTGGCCGGCGGCGAGCAAGCGGAGCCGCCCGACGACGAGGTGGACGACCCCGACGTCGACGAGGTCGACCCCACCGGCCGCTACTTCCGGGTAAGTGCTGCGCGGTCCGTCCGCCGCCCCTTCGCGTCTGCTGCTAATGTCGACATGTTGTTTGGTCTCGTCGGGTTGGCGGGTGGTTTATCGCCTTTTAGCGCGGGGGGCTTTCAGTTCCTGAATTTTGAATCTTGATTGAACCTGCGCTGCTGCGAATTCCTCTGAAAAAATAGATCTTTCTACCTGATTTCTGCGGTTTCGTGCGTGCATTGCAGTACAAGGAGGTCGTGGGATCAGGGGCCTTCAAGACAGTGTACCTCCCTTCCCTCTCCTCAGCTGTTTATGCAGTAATTCAGTAGCAAATTCAATGACAGTAACTAGTTTCCTGAAATCCACACTGGATATTCGACAAATCACAAAGATTCAGCCTTGAATGCCAGCTTATTTTTGTTTAAAAAATATGAAGAAAGTGAAAATTCTTGCTTGTGTTTGTTGATTCACGTGATCGATTCGGTGGCAGCTACAAAGGCTTCGACGTGGTGGAAGGCATCGAGGTGGCATGGGCCAAAGTGGAGATAAGCGGCCGGACCATGGGATCCCCTAAGGAGCTGCAGCGGCTGAAGACAGAGATCCAGCTGCTACGGTCGCTCCAGCACAAGCACATCCTCAAGCTCTACGCTTCGTGGGTCGACAACAAGAAAAGGACTGTCAATCTCATCACTGAGCTGTTCACGTCCGGCAACTTGAGAGAGTATGTGAATATAACATAGCCCCTCCTCGTATGTGCTGCTACTGATGGAGTTTTATTCATTTTATTCTTTGTGCCTAGTACCTTCTTTTGTGGCATGGTGAGTCTTCAGTAACTGAACTTCAGTTATTTACCAATGGCAAACAAAATCTGAATCACTCTTTCTTTTTCAAATTTAAAGTCTGAATAGTTTATTGGTAGTTTCAGTTTTCACTTTTCAAGGAACTATAAAAGAAATACAAAGTTGGTTCCTTTTTGTCAGCAGCCCACATCCTGGTGAACCTGAAGCTGTACCCCGGCCCAGGCGCAGTAGAAGGCCCAAGACTCCAAATGTGCGCCTGGCCAGCTCTGAGTGGGCTTGCGCCGCCTGTGAAGACAAGACAGCTGTCGCTGAGGATAAGTAGTGAGGTGGTGGATTGAGTCTGTAACGATTATCAAACCATTTACTCTATCAACTTGTTTCCCAAGCCGGTTCCCTGCCGGCGTAGTTCCTCCTCTCTGCTCTCCTTCTCCTTAGAGTAGCCTGTTCCTCCCAGATCGCCGCCGCAGCGAGCAGTGATCTCACACTGGTATCAAAGCCGTCGGTCTTGGTGCCTGCGATCTGGATCACGCCGGCGACCACGACCACTTCACTCGTCTGCAGAGAGCCCGCGGCGTCATGGATCCTACCGTGAAATCTGCGTTCGAGGAGGTGCTGAAGCGCTTCGACTCCTTCGACGCCAAATGGGAGGCGAAGTTCGCCGGATCGGAGTCCGTGAACCAGGAGCGCGCTGCTGAAACGGATCGGCGCCTCACCGCTCTCGAGAACACCAGCGCCTCTGTCGCCTCTGCTCCGGCTCGCGTGTCCGCTCTGGAGGCGTACTGCGCCGCCCAATCTGAGGCCATGGCGGTGGCGGACGACTGGAGCCGCTCCGTCGACCTTCGCGTCGGGGAACTGGAGCAGCGAGCGGACGACCTCGAGCTCATCCGGGTCGCGGAGATCCGCGATGAACGGGACGAGCGGGTGGAGTCCCTGGAGAGCGCGCATCAGGTGTTCGAAGATTGGCGCCCCTGGGTGGAAGCCTCCATCCACGACCTGCGGCTGGAAGTCCGGCGCCTCGCCAAGCCTCTCCAGCAGCCGGGAACGCAGCCAAGCGACTTCCGTCCCGGCTTCGACACCGTCGTTGAGTCGGCCTCCGCGCGCCCATCTGCCGGAGCTACGGTCGACTGGCCCAGTGGGCACTGCGTGCAGGGTTTTGGGTCGGTGACGACCCTAACCCACCCTCCGTTCGGCGGGTGCAGGGTTTTGGGTCGGTGACGACCCTAACCCACCCTCCGTTCGGCGGTATGTCACCTCGTCTTCCTCCTCCTCCTGTCTTCCCTCGCCTGAACCCTATCCCCCATTCCGCCCAATTCAATCCCTACTACCCCCACCATCCACCAATTCCCCCTGACCCATCTTCGTCCTTCAGTTTCCATCCCCCCACCCCTCCCAATCACCTACCCAATTCCCAACTCACCAATTCCTCGGATGCAACTCATCCCAACCAAGTCTATCCTCCACCCAATTTCCCATCCACTGCTCCACCATATCCTCCGTTCCATTCCCCCTCTGCAACTAGCAACCCCCTTCCCCACCCCGCCCACCTTGGTCGCCTTCCCAAGCTTGAGTTCCCAAAATTTGATGGTGAACACGCGCAGTTCTGGATCACCTGCGCCGTGAATTACTTTGAGATGTATGCCGTCGAATCGCCAATGTGGGTTCGTGTGGCGACCATGCACTTCATTGGTCCCGCCAAACGTTGGCTCCAATCGGTCGAAAACCTCCTTTCCTCCACTGACTGGACCAAATTCTGCTCTATGGTCCTCGAGCGCTTCAGCCGAGACCAACATGAACTCCTCCTGCGGCAACATTACAACATCCGCCAATCTTCCACGGTGTCCGACTATGTCGATCGGTACCAAGCACTCATCGAACAACTCAAGGCCTACAACCCCAATCCTGACATCCTCTCCTATACCACACGATTCATTGATGGATTACGGGATGATATTCGTGCTGTTGTTTTGGTTGCTCGTCCTGCAAGCTTGGATACTGCGTACACTCTCGCTCTATTGCAGGAAGAAGCCGCGGAGCCCAGCCGCCGCAAGGATTTCAGGCGTGTCGATTCCGCTCAGTACCAGCGGCACGCGAGCAGTCGAGGCGCTATTCCGTTGCCGCCTCCGACCGCTCGTCCCTTCGATGACAAGGCTGAGCAAACCAAGCTTCCCGGACCTGACGACAAGTTCGCCTCCTTGAAGTCGTTCCGGCGCGCTCGCGGCCTGTGCATGCGGTGTGGTGAGAAATGGGCACCTGGACATCGTTGTTCGGCAACCCCACAGCTCCATGCTCTACAGGAGGTATGGGCTCTTTGCCAGGATGATTTTGAGTTGACAGAAGATGAACCGCAGTCCGAGCAGGATGATTCGGCTCAAGCCTTCTTAGCTCTATCTGTTGCGGCCATGAATGGTTCCTCTGCTCCACATACTATGCAGTTTTCTGGGTTTCTGGCTGACAGGGAGGTGCTTATTCTAGTTGACTCAGGCAGTAGCCACTCCTTCATCAGTTCCACTCTAGCAGCAACCCTCCCGGTTCTCAAGAAGCTGGCCGTTCCAATGTTGGTGCGTGTTGCCGATGGAGGCACTATAACTTGTGATTCCGAGCTGCCTCAAATCGAGTGGTCAGTGCAGGGCCATAGCTTCCATTCTACATTCAAGGTGATTCCACTGGGTTCCTTTGATATCATCCTCGGCATGGACTGGTTAGAAGCCTTCTCGCCCATGCGCGTCAATTGGAAGGATAAATGGATGTCAATCCCATATGGTTCAGGATTCCGGTTACTGCAGGGCAGGGCCTCTATTGATTCTGATAGTCCGTTGCTTCAGCTATTCAGCATCTGTTCAGTCGAGTCTGCAGCTGCCGTTTCACCTGTGCCACCTCAAGTGCAAGAGTTGCTGGATGAATTCAGTTCCTTATTCGCCGAACCATCGTCATTACCTCCACGCCGCAATTGTGATCATTCGATACCTTTGGTTCCGGGCGCTCAACCTGTTTCTATTCGTCAGTACCGGTACTCTCCCAAGCTGAAGACCGAGATAGAAACTCAAGTGTCTGATCTGCTGAAGACTGGTATGATTCGTCCAAGCTCGAGCCCCTACTCTTCTCCGGTTCTTCTTGTGCGGAAGAAGGATAAGTCCTGGCGCATGTGTGTGGACTACCGTATGCTAAATGCTCTAACAGTGAAGACCAAATTTCCAATTCCGGTCATTGACGAGTTGTTGGACGAACTATCTTCAGCACACTGGTTTTCTTGTCTCGACCTCCGTGCCGGGTTCAATCAAATCCGCCTAGCTCCTGGCGAAGAGTACAAGACCGCCTTCCAGACACACTGGGGTCATTTTGAGTATACCGTCATGTCTTTTGGTCTTACTGGTGCTCCAAACACTTTCCAGGGCGCAATGAATTCCACCCTCAAACCTCTTCTTCGCAAATGTGTTCTTGTCTTTTTCGACGACATTTTGGTTTACAGCTCCTCCTTTGAACAACACCTCATCCATCTCAGGCAAGTGTTTGACTTGTTGGCCAAAGATCAGTGGTTGATTAAGCTCAGTAAATGCAAGTTTGCCCAGGAATCCATTTCATACCTTGGTCATGTGATAAGTTCTCAGGGGGTAGGCACCGACCCTTCCAAGATTGAGTCCATTCAGCAATGGCCGCCTCCTACTGATGCCAAGCAGTTACGCAGTTTCCTGGGGCTGGCAGGCTACTACCGCAAATTTGTCCAACACTTCGCGGTGCTTGCCCGTCCTCTCAATGATCTGCTCAAGAAGGGCTCTCTTTTTGTCTGGACAGCGGCTCATACTGAGGCATTTGGTGCTCTCAAATCTGCTTTAACCACAGCACCTGTTCTGTCCTTACCAGATTTCAACAAACCATTCCAGATTCAAACTGATGCCAGTGACTCGGGGGTGGGTGCAGTCCTTTTGCAAGATGGTCATCCTCTCGCTTTTGTGAGCAAATCGCTGGGTCCACGAACACGAGGACTGTCCACGTATGACAAGGAATATCTTGCCATCCTCGTCGCCGTTGAGCAGTGGCGTTCTTACCTCCAACATTCAGAATTCACTATATTTACCGATCAGCGGAGCCTCACACATATTACTGATCAGCGCCTCCATACTCCGTGGCAGCTCCGTATGTTCACCAAGCTGACTGGTTTGCAGTACAAGGTTGTCTACAAACCAGGTACTTCCAACCTGGCCGCCGATGCCCTATCTAGGCACCCGGCCGCCCCCTCTCAGTTACAGGCCGTCTCGGCTTCATCCCCTGCATGGCTGTCCGAGGTGATTGCGGGATATAGCTCTGACCCAGTTGCCATCAAGTTGCTTCAGGACTTGGCTGTCTGCCCAGATTCGCACCCTCCTTTTTCCTTGACCAGTGGGGTCATTCGGCACAACGGGCGCATTTGGCTCGGTTCCAACAAAGCGATGCAGCAGCAGGTCATCTTGGCTATGCATTCCAGCGCCCTTGGCGGACACTCCGGATTCCCAGTTACTCACAGTCGCCTCAAGCAGTTATTCTACTGGAAGGGCATGAAATCTGACATCAAGCACTTTGTTGCTACTTGTTCTATCTGTCATCAGGCAAAGCCCGACCGTGCACAGTACCCAGGCCTTCTTTCTCCCTTGCCAGTGCCCTCCGAATCCTGGCAGATTATCAGTATGGATTTCATAGATGGCCTCCCAACTTCGGGTACAGCAAATTGCATTATGGTGGTTGTTGACAAATTCAGTAAGTTTGCACACTTTATTCCCCTCCACCATCCTTTTACAGCTCAGAAGGTGGCACAAATTTTCCTGGATTCAGTCTTTCGGTTACATGGCATGCCAACTCACATCATTTCTGATCGTGATCCCATTTTCACAAGTACATTCTGGAAGGAACTTTTCCGTTTGGCCCAGGTGCAACTATGTATGAGCACAGCCTATCACCCTCAATCGGATGGTCAGACCGAGCGCGTCAATCAGTGCCTCGAGACATACCTGCGCTGTTTCATACATTCCTGTCCGCGGCAATGGTTGAAGTGGCTGCCCTTGGCCGAGTACTGGTACAACACTTGTGACCATTCTGCTCTGGGTCGGTCACCTTTTGAAGTGCTCTACGGCCACCCTCCCAGGTACTTTGGCATCTCTACCAAAGATGTTTCAGCTGTTCCGGATGTCGCAACACTGATGGCTGAGCGTGAAACAATGCTGTCCTCAGTTCGTCAGCACCTTCTTCGTGCTCAGCAGCGTATGAAAACACAGGCGGATAAACACCGCTCTGACCGCAGCTTCCAGATTGGGGACAGTGTATACCTTCGTCTGCAGCCATATGTTCAGTCTTCCCTTGCCCCACGCTCACATCACAAACTCTGTTTCAAGTATTATGGACCCTTCGAAATCATTGAGAAGATAGGTTCAGTGGCATACAAATTACAGCTGCCTGCTACTTCATCAATCCACCCGGTTTTTCATGTTTCCCTTCTCAAGCCGGCGCCTCCATCAGGTACTGCATGCTCATCAGACCTGCCTGACCATACTGAAGCTCTGCAGGTTCCTGAGCAAGTGCTCCAGCGTCGCCTTCACCAACGCGGCTCGCGCTCAGTTCCCCAGCTCTTGATCAAGTGGTCTGGACTTCCTACTGACTTGGCGACCTGGGAGGATGCCGTCCTCATCAAGCAACAGTTCCCTGCTGCTCCGGCATGGGGACATGCCGGGTCTCAAGGACGGGGGGGTGTCAGCAGCCCACATCCTGGTGAACCTGAAGCTGTACCCCGGCCCAGGCGCAGTAGAAGGCCCAAGACTCCAAATGTGCGCCTGGCCAGCTCTGAGTGGGCTTGCGCCGCCTGTGAAGCCAAGACAGCTGTCGCTGAGGATAAGTAGTGAGGTGGTGGATTGAGTCTGTAACGATTATCAAACCATTTACTCTATCAACTTGTTTCCCAAGCCGGTTCCCTGCCGGCGTAGTTCCTCCTCTCTGCTCTCCTTCTCCTTAGAGTAGCCTGTTCCTCCCAGATCGCCGCCGCAGCGAGCAGTGATCTCACACTTTTCCTTTCCATTCAGAAGGGAAACAGCTGTAAAGAAGTAGCTAGCTTCACCATCCCCTTTGATGATCTATTGTTGTGGTGTGGTTAGGTACCGTACCAAGCACAAGAAAGTTGACATGAAGGCAATGAGGCGATGGGCCAAACAAATACTGACAGGGCTAGCCTATCTGCACAGCCAGAAGCCACCAATCATACACAGGGACTTGAAGTGTGACAACATTTTCATCAATGGGAACCATGGGAAAGTTAAGATTGGGGACTTCGGTTTGGCAATGGTCATGCAAGAGAGAAAAACACAGAGTATACAAGGTACGGTTTTTACAGGCCACACTACCACATATTAATGAAAGCAAACGTGATATGTGGTGAGCTTGATATGGTTATCGGTAACATTTAACCTGAAACACAGGCACCTTAGAATTCATGGCACCAGAGCTCTTTGGTGAAAACTACAATGAGTTGGTGGATATATACTCTTTCGGCATGTGTATGCTTGAGATGGTGACTGGTGAGTGCCCTTACAGTGAATGTCAGGGCTTTGTTCAGATATACAAGAAGATTTCTGAAGTAAGTGACCTGTTACTTAGATAGTACTTGTCTACTTCAAGAGTTCGCTAGGAAGTACCCAGATAGTTCCTTTTTGTTGTATATGAATGGTGCTATAATGGTATAATTGCAGGGTATAAAACCAGTTGCCCTCTCCAAGGTCAAAGATGCAGAAGTAAGAAGTTTCATAGAGAGCTGTCTAGCTTCAGCGGCTAATAGATTGCCAGCAAGTGAGCTCTTGAAGAGCCCTTTTCTCATGAAAGATGACGTTATCATCAATGATAAAACCTCTAATCCTGTGCAAGAACCTATAGCATTCCCGCCAAATTTGGATCTGGATCTTGAAGCCACACCAATTTTTGTATCTTTGCTACCAAATGGAACTGTTGATAACGGGAAGGGGTCTTTCAGCCTAGTGCTTCGAAGGGGTGGATTTGTATTGGAAGGAGATATGAGTGGTAGCAACCCAGTCAAGTTATTACTAAGAATTCCTGTCCCCAATGGTAATTACAAGCATCAAAATATCATCTTTGGATTGCACAAATCTCCATTTGTACCATGCCACTGACGCTGCGTTTTTATTCTTTTGGCCTTGTACAGGTAAATGTAAGAACATCGAGTTCGCATTTGACCTGGAGAATGATACAAGTCTTTCGGTGGCTACAGAGATGGTGCAAGAGCTTGAACTACCTTCTTGGAGCATGCCTATTGTGGCCAAGCTGGTGGATGCCTTCTTGCTCAAAACTGTTCGTGGTTGGAGGCCGTGTGTTCAGGTCGGTCAGATGATCCAGGCAGTGCAAAACACTGCATCCGCGAATGGAAAATGCATCTGAATCAATGTGTGTAGCTGATGCATTATTCTGCCCCTTATGTAAATATAATATCATGCTCGAATGCAACGACAAGCGTTGCTGACTAAGCACATCTTCTTTTATCTGATGGCGGTGAAAGTTTGGGCATGATTACTAATTAGAATAGTGGCATATTTCGTATTATTTTTCGTTCTTATTGATAGAAAGAGGCTTGAGGATAAGAGAATTTAAGAATCCTGTAACAGCGATCCTTGGTTTGCTCAGTTTTTTAAATGCCTTATTATGACTCGGTTGTGATGTGTAGCAGAGCCCGTAACAAGTCATTTTAATAGTTTATCAAGTACCATTATATCTTCTCAAAAAAAAATCAAGTATCATTATAAACCAGGTACAATGACACTTGCAATTTATTTTTGAATTATATTATACTTTATTGATAAATTTATAAGTTATTACTTTAGATAAGTTTATACCTTTTGATGTAACATTCCTAGCATATGACAAATCAATACCAAATAATTTATTTTTTAGCTCTGTTTTTATAAAATAAAACTACAGTATTTTCATAATCAATTCTTCAATATATAGTGAATAAATTCAAAATCTTTAGTGTTGGTGCAAACTAAAATTATCATTTAGGTGAAAATGGGCCTCCCCCTATCTGATAGGAATTTAAAGGTCCATAGATCTCTTGCTCCTGGGCTAAGCTCCTGGGCTTCCTCTTACTATGGTTTTGACATTGAAACAATCAATTTAGCCCCCTATTGCTGCTAGCCCACGCTCCAACGTTATATGCCAGTAGATTATTTATTTCGTTTAAAATTGTACTCAATCTGTCATGAAATATATCAAGTGATTTTTAGACAAAAAAAAAAGAGCATGGCAAAAAGTCACCTTACGCCTCACTAATTGGAGGGAGGGACTATTTCAGTTGTTACTCTCTTTATTTATCGGCTGTCTATTTTGGGTGACACGAAGTTTAAAAGGAATCTCAGTATTTTCTACCAAAAAAACTAAAGAGAGAGGGGTTGAGAACACATAATATCATATATTTTGGTACAAATTTTGAACTCTATGTCCCATATATTTCAAGATGGACGTAGTAGTAGTTCACTTTGAAATATGATAACATCGACAAGTTCCAAGAAATGCACTTCCAAGTATGTTTCATAGAGAATTTAATCAAACAAATTTGATGTTGTAGATGTTATTATATATTTGATATGGACTCACAACCTGTGCTCATATGAGTTTTACAACCTCGTGTATTTGTGCATGCAACAATGGCACGAAGTTCGATTCTAATACATAAATCTTTGAGACACAGGATATTATTTAAATAATAGTGCAATAAGGTGTATATTCCAGACATATTTGCTAGTATATATTAGGTCAAAATATGTTTAGCATTTGTGTTACTTTTTCCTCATCAAAGTTTTGAAAAGAATACTCAACACAGATGATGGAGCGGGATTGTTTGTTTCAAATTTTTGTTGCCTTCTACCAATCAGAAACTGAAAGAAAGAAGCAGACAACCCAACTGTTGAGCTAGCTTTTAAAAGGCTGAACAACTAGGTTTTTAAACAAATGAATTTTTAAACAAATGAACTAAAAGATGAAAACATGTTGAGACCACCCCAACGCGACTGAAATGGTGGTCTCATAGGGTATCCGAGAGACCCGCAAACTAGCGAGAGCTTCGTTTGACAAAAAACAAAGGGAGTACCTCATTTTTTTGCGAAGGGAAGGGGGACTTATATTAAATCTTGTCACAATACATCTTCAAATTACACAAGAAAAAATCTAAAATAAAAATACATAATATTCTATCCAGATTCTTTCATCGTCTTTTTTCCCAATGGCTTCCCTCGAACGCACGGAGCCAAAATGCAGTCCTTATGCCGAATCCAACGACCAACTCCAAAACATTGGACATGCCATAAGATCCAACGCTTCAGAACCAGCCTAAAACGCATCTAAATCACTGAAAGAATATCGACAGCTGCATCGTCGGGTACAACATAGGCTGCAGAATCATCACCTAGAGACCTTGAATTCCTCTTCGCGATCATCGATGATGAGATCAATGACCAGGAGTCGCTGTCCTCGTATGGGGCTCCCAGAAGCACCCCTCCCCTTCCAGATAAAAGGCCACAAATTGGCCGCCTGTCGATAAAACCGACGCTTGCAACAGCGATCTCGCCGTGGCAATCACCGAAGTCATCGTAGGAAACACGATCTCGACCGAAAAATATCTGATTTAGCCGGAAGATTTATTGGAGTAAACCCTAATCAACTAGATAGAAAAACTACAGGAAAAAGGATGGGACCCCTCCCCCTTCTTGTATCCGGCAGACGGACCGGAGAGAAAGAAGGAGAGAGGCCCTAGATGGGGCGGCGGCGGTGGCTCTGTACGAGGCATACCCCTTCATTACGTTATCTCTTATAGAGGGAGTATCTCGTTGGGGCAAGAGAAACTCTAGCATAACCCTGGTCATTCTGGGACCACAACTCGTCAATGCACGCGAGAAGAATAAGATGGTGGCCATGAAGCTTAAATTCCGCATCATGGTGCGCCCCGTGTGGATGGAGGGTCTAGGCATCCATCGTCGGCGGACTAAGCTCCAGCCATGGGCGATCACAGAGGAGGAAATCAAGGCGAGTTTCTCCAACTTTGTCATAAAGAAAGCAAAGAAGGTGGATTTTGTGATGCCAAATGGCTAACTTAGCAGGTGTAGCAGTCGATTTAGAGTACCCGTTGCTAGTTTTATTTGGATTTAGTAGAAGATTTGAAAGTGAAGGGATAAAACTCCATAGGTGGTAGTGCAATTAATTAGAAAAATGGTGCTATGAGAGAAAGACAATGGCGTGGACCTGTGGTACTAACTATAACCGAGATTAGAAAATTATTATATAACTGTTAGTGTTCCCTATAGAATATTATTTGAAAGGCTTGCATCATAAAACTATTTTTTTGTATAACTTCCCTATGTACATAACACAATTTTTTTGAAACCACAACAAAACATAAGCTTGCTTTAGTGGTAGTGGGAGAAAATTTTTTCAGCCTTTTGATGTACTTAGAGCATCTTTGGTAGGATTACCTAAAACAGGCTTCCTACTTGCCTATTTAAATAGCGCCTATTTTAGACCTATTTTATGGTTGTCTATAACAATACTATCTAAAATGGAGCTCATATTCTATTTTCTTACAATTTTTAACATGTTAATCCTCCATGATATTCATTTTACCTCCACAGTTAAACAAAAAAAATTGTATATGCATACCAATATAGACTTAACATATTATTACAACACAATTTTAAAAATTTAAATTTCAAATTTAAGAATCAGATTTTAGGCCGTCAATAATTTAGGAGGCCAAGTAGACAGGTAACCTTTTTTTTAATGCTCAAATATAAAGTAAGATTTAACTACAAAGTCGAGGATCTAAAATAATACTCTTAAAAGTTCGTTTGGATCTCATGGATAAAAACAATATCTAGAAAGCGCTTCACATTTTCTTTATTATAAAATACTTTTAAATTTCTCTTAATTTTTAAGAATTAAATAGAAACTTAAACGAAATAATAATTAGTGTTTTTTAGTATAATAATAATTAGTAACCAGATCTAGGAAGCTTTTACGCGAAAGCCCACTTGTCCAAAGGCTTACGAATCGGCTTTACCGCCGGGTGTCGCAACCGTTACTCATCGCAACGCCACGCGTGGTGCGTGAACCGCGCATGTTGTCAACGTGTCGCGCCGATGCTGAAGCAGCGGCCTTCCGTTTCTGCCCTCCCCTCTCGAAGCCGAAGGCTCACGCGCTCTCGCTCGCAGCGGCGGCGGCGGCGGTGCTCACTCTGCAATCTGTAGGCTGAAGCCATGGGGGAGAAGGGCGCGTGGTTTCAGCAGCGCGCGCCGCATCCCTTATGGCCTCGTTGTTGTTGAGGCCCTCCGGAGCGCGGATCTCGGCATCGGCGACGACAGCGGCGAGGAGGAGGAGCTTCTCACGGCACCGCGACTCTGCGAGATGGTACGGGTCCTCACTCGCGCTCCAGCTCCCACCCTCTTCATTCGTGTGGCGCGTTTATTTCGGGATTCTCTTCGTTATTTGGTTGGCTAATTTCTTCGGAAGAGAGTGTTAAAGTCGCGGGTTGAGCCGACCAACTCTGTGTGAGGGCAAGGTGTTCGAGATTATGCGGATTACATTTGCTCGGCTTCTAGTTGCACCGAAATTGTATGTCTGTTCAGGAGGGAAGGGGGATCGAATCGGATGGAGTCGCGTTATGTTAGCCCTACCCTGTTCTTGTGCAGAATTCGTGCATTTGGGCATGGGCTGGTAGCCTGGTACTATTTTGAGAAGGGGCAGGGGCAGGGGCAGGGGCGAGGGCGGGCTCATGCTCGAGGAAGCCTTCAGATTCGGATAGAAGCCGGTGGGGGGAGAGGAGTCTGACACTCCTGGTTTTGCATAAAAATAGTCAAATATCTTGTCATCCAGAAACACGCTCCAGTGGTCTGTGGACCGAAACCATAGTTTCGTTCCAAGATTCAATACTGATTTCCAAATGGGACCTCATAGTTGTGACTGAGCTAGGAACTGCTATTACTGCTGTCTCCTAAGCCTTTCCATTGTCAATGGACAAGGAGATCGGAGCTCGAGGAGATTGTGGCAATTGCCTACACTCTGAAGCATCAGGTGGGTGCTTGGAGCCCTGGATAAATATACAGTACAGAAACGTGAAACACTATTGAGAATTTTTTTTGTGGTGTTGGATTTTGTGTATCAACTACAGTTTCATATTGGCAGAAGCGTGAGAAATCCTGCTGGCAAGCACCTTGCCAGGATGCAAGCACAATTTGATATGCGCTTACTTAAGCCATGAAGGTTTGTTATTTTAAACTGGGAGGTTTTGTGAATTAATCAAATTTGCATGTTTGCACTTTTATGTAGGACATCGTTTGTGAAGTGTGTGGTGTTGTTGGCTACAGGCAGCTTTTAGTACAATGTAGCAACTGCAAGAACGCTGCGAGGCACTTGTAACTTCTCTTTCTACTTGTTCTTCAAAGTCTTCATGTCTTCTATTATCAAATTAAAGTTCCTAAGTAAAAGAACAAAACAAATGCATGAGTTTTGATTATCTTGTCGTAATGAAGTTTGGAATTGCTTGGATGCATGATTTAGTAACATTTTATAGAGAATTATTTGCTTCAATTCTGTCCTTGTTAATCACATCCATAAGATTATCTTTGCCTACTGGACTGCTTGTTTATTTGTCATTATGGTGTTCAAAAGCCCCAAATGTTTTTTTAGGATTCTCATTTGAGTCCTTGAACTAATAAAAGTGACTATCTAGGTCTTTAATCAATTGCTAATTCTCATTTGGGTCCACGAACTAAAAAAAGTGACCATCTAAGTCCTCAATCTTTGTTGTGCTCGACTAAAGGTCCAAAACCCACCACGCCAACGACAATTGCCTATGTAGCGTGCCAGTTAAGGTTGCAAAAAAAAAACATCCCCTACCCCTCCATCTCTCTCCCCTAGCAGTCCTTGCCTCTCTTGCAGTCCACCTCTCTTTGTTTGTTCCATGGGCGCTGAGCGTGTGCCTCTGGAGCACAGGAGAGCATGCAGGCGTAGCCACGAGGTCGGCACCGGTACGCACGGGACCAACGGGAGGCAGAGGGAGCGGACATGGAGGAGAGGGGGATGGAGGGTTCTTCTGCAAGTGGAATGGGTATGTGGGACGTGGATCAACAATTTTAAGTTCTTGGGTGCGTAGGGCATATGTCTCGATGATTTGTGTGCTTTGGGACATCATCCCGACTCACATCCTAGGCATTGACCCGTCGTTGTGTTGCATCTTCCCCGAACCACGATTCGGAATGACCATTCCCTGGACATGGAACCCCACTAAGACCCACGATCTGTGACTGTGACTGGCACAACCACTAGGCATACAAAGGTGATGTGGTTGGATTTGGACCTCTACTCGGGCGCATCATTAGTTGAAGGACCTAAATGGTCACTTTTTTAGTTGGACTCACGTGAGAATCTATAGTAGATTGAGGACCTAGATGGTCATTTTAGTTCTATGACCTATTGAGAGTCCATAAAAAGTTCTAAGGACTCATGGTGCATTTTACTTTTTTTTTACATTCCACTTTCTTAAGAGCCATGTAGTAAAGTCTCATTGTAATTAGGGCTTGTTTGGCGATGCTCTAGCTCCAATACATTTTGTAGTTACTCATTCCTACCTATAGAAATTCTTGGAGCTGGAGCTGTGGGCTGACTTAGTATTGAGTTAAGCCATTCGTTTTCTCATTTTTAGATTAAACACATACTAGTAGGTCTAAAGCACTTCAATTTATCATAGATTCTAAATTTTGCATGGACCTCAAACCTGGAGCTTCGTGAAACAACACCTTTTAGTAAGTAGTAAAATCCCAACCCCACACAAAGTCTATTTGTGCGGGACCCCACACCCAAAACCATTGTACATCGTAACTAATGTTCAAAAAGGCAACATTAGGCTTTCGCTTAGGCGCGACTAGGCACTAGTCGAGGGGGTCCCGCCTGGCCTAGGGGGTAGGCGGACCCCTAGGCGGCGCCAGCTCGTCGATGGCGCTGGTGGGGGAGGAGTGTCTGGCGGAGGTCGCCGGTGGGGGAGACGGAGCTTCGGACGTGTGCGTGTGGCGGCGGGCGCGCACTAGAGAGAGAGAGATGCTGGAGAAGGAGAGGAACTGGCAGCTGATGCCGGAGACGAGGAAGGGCATCGAGTGCGGCCGCGATGAGGAAGGGCATCGAGTGCGGCTGGAACTGGAGAGATGGATAAGGTTGGAGACTTGGAGTGGGAGATGGGCTAGACTCTTGCCTCTTGGGCCTTTCTATTTATCTAATTCGGGCTTTCTATCTATCTAAGCCCACTATTCAAATGTTTATTTTTTTCTTTTAGATGATAGTATATGTATATTAGTATATATACAAAACGCCTTAAAACGCCTAGGCTCGCTTAGGCTCTAGGCTATGGGTCATCACCTAAAAATCGCCTAGCGCCTTGTTGAACATTGATGATAACCCCCACAATGTCACAACCATAATGTCTTTCTTACACTTAAAAAACTCGACCTTCGAGGTTAAGACAATCCCCAACATTGCATTAAGAAAAAGACCTTGTCACGCAGGCCTAGAAGTTCCCCGAACCCCTGCTCTACCCATACATAGCGACACCGTAGCCCATGTGAGAACGACCATGACGACCATGACTAGGGGCGGACCTTAAACCTCTTCTTTGGCGTGGGACAGATGAGGGGATATTTTTTTAACCCTAGCCTGAAAATTTGCTCCCACGGGAGTCTAACATAGGACCTGAGGAGTGCTACACAAGGCACTTAACCAACTCAACTAGAGACCCTCTCGCCTTTCTCACACTTTCATCCTTGATTTGCACCAGTTTACCTAGGTGCTATGTCAAGAACTTAAAGGCTTAAGGAATCAGATCTACCTAATTATTAAGGTAAGTGCAACCCTAAAGCACACAAACACTTGGGCCACAAAGCCGCGGCAAAATGTAGGTTGTGATATTACCAATCTGAACCCTTTCTCATGAGCTAAGAAGAGTGGGATGCATGACTCCCTACCACTTGTCGCGGTGCACCACTACACGACCAGTGGCATCCTACCACCCTATCCACCACAAAGCTAACCTCCCTTTGGTTACTAGACAAGGCATCCCTAGCCACAATAGTTTCATGTGATCTTGACATGCCATCATTCTTATCATGTGGTGTTGATTAGGCAGGGGTCCCTAAAGGTCGGCTACGCCTAATGCACTAGATCTGCCTCTAGCGTCAAGGACCTTCACTGCTGCGTCGCCCGTTTCTTCAGCGGATCGTGGGTGAGAGTAGGGGAGGGGTTGAGGCCAGTAGCCCCTAACACTAGATTGCTCTTGATCTTGATGTCTCCAACACCTTTCCATTGTTTTGAACATGTCTTGGCCTTGACCATGCCCATTGAACTTTTTATGCCATGAAAGCAAACAAGGGACTTCAAAAGAGCCTTTGCCACCTAAACACTCACCCTTCCAAAAAAAATCGCTTATACAATCAAGTTGGTAGGGTTAAGTAGTTAATTATTCCTCATATTATCTGTATACTTCTATGACCTCGAACCATAGAAGATCTATCCCTAATTAGCATTGTTTGTGGTTTTTGTAGATATTGTTTGGATCCGGTAATTTATGATGCCTCATCATTTGAATGGTTGTGTGACGATTGCCCCCCAAAACATAATGAAGTCCCGAAATCATTAGAGTGGAATTGTGATCATAGTCACAAAGTTCCTCGGTGGAAGGGGTCAAGGAACGTGATCGAGGAACACAACATGCTATTTGAGGAAGGTTTTAACAAGGCAGGGGTGAGAATGTTCTCGTGTCCCCAGAACATGAATGATGTTCTCGAAACGAGGAGCGTTACATGGTTCCATGTTCCCGATGACTCTAGCTGTGATGAGCACTACTCTATTCAATTGGGTTCTATAATTAATGAACCAAATGTGAATAGAGTAGAGGTGACAAAGGAACCCTTGTCGTGGGGGTGTCGTAGACATAGGTCGCGCAAGGCAAGGTGTAGTACATGGGGGTGTCGTAGACGTAGATCGCAGAAAGCAAGAAGAGATAGTTCTGATGCCTCCACTAAACATTTTCTGAGTGCAGATACATTCAATTCTTCTGAAATGTTTGTCGAGAAAAAGTTAAAGCGCAATGATATTTTAGAGGAAGGGGAAAGTAAAAATGACCACTTATTTTATCAACCAGAAAGTGCTGATGGTTCAAGTCATTCAGCTTCTGACCTAACTGTAGAAATACAAAAGACAGTGGGTGCCGTTGGACCTACTATGAACACAAAGGAGTGTCTGGACCTCTCAATGGAAAAAGATAGCTGCTCTTTTTCACTGAATTGTGTTGAAGGGTTCACTCAAGGAACAAAACCTGACTTACTTCCTTTAATCAATGATGTTGAGAGATCCTATCCATGTGTTACGGATAGTTCTTGCCCTACAGTACCAAATATGGAGCAAAAAGATGATGTATTGGAAAATGCGGAGCAACCTCATCCTTCGGAGATGGTTAATCCTGATGGTACAAGCCATTCACCTGTGGGCCGTGCATTAGAAATCGAAGAACAAGGAGCGGAGGCTGGCTTATGTGCTTCAGTTGAAGATGTTGAGGAGCAAGTAGACAGTTCTAGTCCTGCATCAGAAAGTTGGGAGCAACCTGTTCCTTTGAAGGTGGTTTTACTCGGACCATGGCATGATGTGCCAAATAGCATCCTAAGATCAAAGCCTCCTTCAAACTACTCACAGTCAATGCAAGGATCAGATCTATATGTTGGGAATATGGACGTCTTGGATCCTTCTAAGGAGTGGTTGGACTCAAGGTTAAAACTTGATGAACAAGGAGCAGAGCCTGGCTTATTTGCTTCAGTTGAATATGTTGAGCAAACCCATCCCAATTTTACTGATAAAACTAGTCCTATATGGTCAAGTGAGGAGCAAGTAGATGGTTCTAGTCCTACGTCAGAAAGTTGGGAGCAACCTGATCCGTTGGAGGTGGTTAGACCATGGGATGATGCGCGAAATAGTATCCTAAGATCGAAGCCTCCATCAAACTACTCACAGCCAATGCAAGGATCAGATCTAGATGTTGGGAATATGGATGTCTTGGATCCTTCCAAGGAGCGGATGGACTCAAGGTTAATGTCAAATACTGTAGAGCCATCAAGTTCTTCAAATGGAGGCACATCTGTTGAGAAAGACAATACTGAAAAAACAGAATGCTTGTCAGGCATGGACACTGTCACCCCTGAACTGGATAATGTCCAGAGATCAAATCCCTCAGCAGAACCATCAAGTTCCTCAAATTTTGGAGGAGCCTCAGCTGTTGAAAAACACAGTGCTGAAATGACAGAATGCTTGTTAGGCATGGGAACTTTGACCCCTGCACTGCATAATGTCCAGGCATTAAATCCCTCGACACCAAAAGAATGCTTGGTTTCTAACGCAGACAACTCAGATGAAGCAAATAGGTCAGATGAAGTTCATCGCAGTCGCAATGATTTTAACGGAAGTTACTATCCCAAGCCAGTGCTGAAGGGAAGAATCTCCAAAATGATGTACCCAAGACTTTGGTTTCAACTGCCAAAAATGTGGCTTGTAGGCAAACATCACAAATGGAAGATGTCATTGCCTTCCAAGCAGCCAAACAGACATATTCTACGTCATACTAAACATCAGAAAACCAAGCTCGTTATGAAGGACAGAAATACAGATCCTGCACATATAAGAAGTTGTAGGCCATCAAAGCAAATTGATCGTACTTGCTCAAGTGCTTCCTTGGATTTATCTCCAAAAACTAAGGAAGTAAATGATGCCAATGATGCAGAACCAAGATGTTCTAAATCTGTAAGAACTTTTGAGAATGTCATGGCCAAGAAAAGAAAACGGCCTATTTTATCATATGATGAAGATGCCGAGGCAATGCAGATGGAAGTGAGGATGCACAGGAGACATGTGAAAAGTCGTGTGATGAAGCAGCGAAGATCCGCAGAAAATTCTGATGAAGCAGCGATGTCTCCAGGAAATTCAAATATTCAACATGCCAATGATGATATGAAGGCAAGGAAGCAGAGAAGGGCCGACAAAGATAAAAAAGCACCTCTAGGGAATGCTAGTGTTCCATGCACACGGAATGATGCTGCACGGTTAGCATCAGATCAGCAAAGCTTTATTTGCACGCGACCCATTGATAAACCTTACTGGACGTATGTTAGATGCCTTTAATCCTATTCTAAAGCATTTCAATATTTTTCTCTCTGCAGTGCTAATGTTTCTCACGTTTTATGCTGATAGTGGAATCATGAAGATTGGCCAGGAGTATATTTCATTGGCTGCACACCTGTCAAATCAAGCATGCAAGGAGGTGCAGGAATTATCACTATCATTACCAGCACTAATGAAAGTAACAAAGTATTCGAAGTTGAAAGCCTGGCCAGGGAGGTGGAAGGCATCAAAACCATCTGCTGAATGCATTGGCTTGTATTTCTTCTCAGATAATATGAGGTGTGTGACCTACCGCCCTACCCTATGGACAATTGCTTGTTGTGTATTTTCAGGTACATGGTTTAAAATGTACTTGTTGCTTTTGTAGGGAGCTGGATCAGCTAGTGCATTATCTCACTGATCATAGCTTAGTACTAAAATATGTCGTTGGCTTTGCCAAGCTGCTGATCTTCCCTTCTGTTTTCCTACCAGAGCAATGTCAAAGTAAGTACCAAATTGCTGATTTTACAATGTAATTTACAAATATCATAGATACGATATGGCAGTGCTCCTGTTTTAAATTTGCAACCATGAACTTTGATGGCAATGTGCCTCGGTGCAATTTTGCATTATATTGCTTCTACTGTCCATTAGTGCACTTACAAAGTTATTTACTTTCTTGCTGTTGAGTTCTTGTAGTTTAAGAGTTCTGACAGTTTTACTTTGTTCTATGGCTAATATTCAGTTTACTTATCAAACCCTGTCTTTTGTAGCATTCCAAGGGAAACACTATCTGTGGGGAGTGTTCAAGCCCAGGATGGGTACTGGGAAAACAGGTGCCGGAGGGTAACAAAAGGTTTGTACATCACATGGGTGCAAAGTGACACCCTGGTCCAAGAAATGCCTGTTTTGAAGGGTATCCCAACATCGAAGAGATAACGGCTGCCAAGCGCTGTCCATGACTTTTGCAGTGAGACCGACCCCTGTGGTCATAGGAAGCCCCACGCAACTTCAGAAAGCTTCCCCAACCCAAGCTGTTTGGCCTTGTCATCGTGCAGACGACGAGGTCGGAGCACTTCATTTGGGAGCTGGAAAATGAAGGTGCATTGGTCGTTTGTCTGAAATTGTGGAAGGGTTAGCTAATGCCCGTCCTGTAAAGATCACGGCCTGAAGCAACGATGTACTCCCTCCATCCCAAATTATAAGACGTTTGACTTTTTTGACACCAAGTTTGACCACTCGTCTTATTCAAAAATTTGTGTAAAATATCAATTCTTTTATCGTGGCTTGGTATATTAATAAAAGTTTCTCAAGAATGACTTAAATTTGACTATGTTTGTACAAATTTTTTGAATAAGACGAGTGGTCAAACTTGCGATCAAAAAAGTCAAACGTCTTATAATTTGGGATGGAGGGAGTAGTAGCAAGTAGGATCAGAATTCAGAACTAACCGCCAGCAATCATGCTCCAGCTTCTGAAGCGTAGCTGCAGTCTTTTTTATATTTTAGCCCTTTTTTCGAAAGATTCTCTCAAATACGCCCCTGACGGAAAGATTTCAGAAAATGGATCCAGGGCTTGGCGTCATCTACGGTGGCGCCAAGGTAACACAGCTTGGCGCCGTTAACGTTGGCGCCAAGCCCCCATGCCACTTGGCCAACGACGCTGAGCTGGCGCTGACGTGGCAGCACCTTGGCGCCGTCACCATTGGTGCCAAGCTTGGCGCCATCGTCATTGGCGCTAAGCCTACAGACCTGTTACCATGTATATCATTTTTATCCTAAGTATTTCTAGGTTGTTCTAAGTGATCAAACATAAAGTCACTGTAAAAACTCTAGAGTTAGTCACATTTCTCAATATCCAAGTCATGGTAAAATTTTAAATTTATAAATATCCAAGTCATGTTAAAAAAGCTATTTTTCCATATGTCTACCACATGGTAGTTGGTATTCTAACATATTCAAGCCGTAGTAAAAATCCAGATTTATTTGGCTAAGTTTTTAAATTTACTATGGGATGAGGATGAAAATATGGCTAAGTCTGAATTTTTACTGTGATTTGGACATTGATAAATTTAAAATTTTACCATGACTTGGATATTAAAAAAGGACTTCATTTTTACTGTGATTTGGACATTGATAAATTTAAAATTTTACCATGACTTGGATATTAAAAAAGGACTTCATGTTTTGGACTTAGATATTTAAAAGTTTAGCATGACTTGGACCCTAATTTTACTATAAGATGGAATTTTAAGTCATGATAAAAAAGGCTTACTATAAAATTTTACCATGACTTGGATCCAAATCCAAAACATGAATAATTTGGAATTTGGCTAAGTCTTGAATTTGGATATTTAAAATTTTACCATGACTTGGGCCCTAATTCCATGACTTAACATGAAGCCCTTTTTACCATGACTTAAAATTCCATCTTATAGTAAAATTAGGGTCCAAGTCATGGTAAAATTTTAAATATCCAAGTCCAAAACATGAAGCCCATTTTCAATATCCAACTCATAGCAAAAATCCAGACTTAGCCAAATTCTACCATAATCAAGTCATAGTAAAATTCAAGACTTAGCCAATTTCTAGGTTGGTCATCATACGGTAAATATCAAGACTTTGCCAAAATTTTGTATGTCTATCTCATAGAAAAATTAGGGTTCAAGTCATGTTAATTTAGAGCTTGGTACGTCCATCTCACGGTAAAATTAGGTAGTCAGAATTTTTGCTGCGGCCTGGATATGTTAGAATACGAACTACCATGCGATAACATCAAATTTGTCAATGTCATGGTAAAATTTCAGACTTAACAAATTCCAACATGTCCCATCTCATGGTAAATTTATATACTTAACAAATTTTCATATGTCCATCTCATGATAAAATTCCAAACTTAAGAAATTTCAACAGCTCGACGCCAAGATGACTTGGATATTGAGAAATGTGACTAACTCTAGAGTTTTTATAGTGACTTTCTGTTTGATCACTTAGAACAACCTAGAAATACTTAGGATAAAAATAATATACATGGTAACAGGTCTGTAGGCTTGGCGCCAATGATGATGGCGCCAAGCTTGGCGCCAATAGTGACGGCGCCAAGGTGGTCAGCGCCAGCTCAGCGTCGTCGGCCAAGTGGCATGGGGGCTTGGCGCCAACGTTAATGGCGCCAATCTGTATTACCTTGGCGCCACCGTGGATGGCGTCAAGCCCTGGGTCCATTTTCTGAAATCTTTCCGTCAGGGGCGTATTTGAGAGAATCTTTCGAAAAAAAGGGCTAAAATATAAAAAAGACGGGCGTAGCTGTAACCTTTTGTTGATGTTCAGGACTGAGAGCTAGATTGTCTTTTAACTACTTTGATGTTTTAACACCGGAGACGTTACTGTGCCTGCAAGGCTGCAACCCTAACCCAAGATGTATCATGCATCGAGTGGTGTTGCTACTCTACTATGAAAGGCCTAGCTAAAAAATTGTTTGTGTGTGCTGTACTGATGTTTGCGTTGTGGTTTTAAGCTCTACTCCATGCATCTTACCTGCTCTAATAGATTTTCTGCTCCAGAGATACAGTTGTACAAAATGTAAATCTAAATGCTTTCTGCAATGGTTTTAAACTCCAAAATTTTTATAAACTGACCTGAATTATGAAGTGCCGTTCATTCGCTTATTCAAGAAAGCCACATATATGTATACTTCATACATAGAGTCCTCTAGTTATTAAAGAAGACTTGGACGTGTCGCGTCCAATGCAATCCAACCATTCCACTGCCTCAAGGGGGGTAAGGGACAGGAGTTGCTTTCTCGAGTTACACGTTCCTGATGTTTCTGTAGTCTGAGCCGTATCTGTCAAAGATCTAAGATCAAAATCCAGAAAATGGAAAGGTGCACGCCCATTTGCGAAATGGGTGCAGAGCCAGAGTGGATGAGATCCTGACCCAACTCTGGCCAATAGCCTAAGACCCCAAGTGCCCAACTGTCACAGATGATCCGGCACCCCAAGCAAGAGGAGCCTGGAGCTAAAAGTGTGACACTGCTGTAGTGCCGTGACATGTCCGACTGTCCTTACTCTTGGTCAGAACAGGGGTTCATGTTGCTTTCTCGATTTACATGTGAATAGTTGCGAAACCGATCGATTTGGTTCGTTCACTAGTGCGATGTGTGACAATGCGACATCCATCTGATGATGCATTAGTCTTGGTCCGATTAAGCGAAGAAAGAAATACCTACCGAGCGTGACATCTTTAAGATCATTTCCTTGGTACGCATGGTTAGCTGAGGTGACACTGACACAGATGGGCCACCGGTTATCATATCTAGCTTGCCACTTACCAGGCACGGAAAAGCGAAGAATGGACGGATTTTGTCATAGTTAACTAAGCACGTGGTTCTCAGTACGTTGATCGATTCGTGTCACACCTGCTGCTGCTAGAGAAAGTGTAGGCGAAATAAAAAAAGATCAGCCAGGATGAGCCCTCTCTTATTTTCACTTTTACAATTTACTGCAGAAAGAATACATTAATTTTTATGTGTAATTGTAACCAACACATTGGAGTAAAAGTGCATGTAGCCTAATAGGTTACGAGAGCCTTAATAGCACCTCAGGTTCCGGGTTTGATTCCTAGTTGGAGTGAATATTTCAGGATTTAACGACGTGTGCTTTCAGCAGTAGGTGACGTTCTTGTCGACAGCGAGACGCCTATGGTGACTTTGTCAATCTTGAGGATTTGCTGAATGCAAACTTAATTTCTTTCATAAACAAACTAAACCAATTGATTGACTAACAAAATAATTCTAGATCTAGATCTAGATCTAATCGTGGATCCAAACTATCACTATTAAAAAAACTAAAGAACAGACCATAAAAGTCAAGACATGGCCACTAAACAAGGTTAGGATCTTATTCCCCCGCCACGTTGCCATCCTCCGTTGCGCTCCGCTTCTATACTAATGTCTCATCTCCTCTGCAACATCGGTCCCACCATTGCAACATTTTCAGTATACGCTTGAAACATATCTGTATAGTCATTGCAACATTTAGATATACTTTTACAACATCCAGATAAAACACTTGTGACATACGTCTGAAATAACTGAAATATTTGAAAGATACACTTGCAACATACGTTTGAAAAAGTTGAAATATGTGGAACATACATTTGAAATATGTGTATAGCCATTACAACATATGCAACATCTAGATCTGCTTTTACAACATCTAGATGAAACACTACAACATACGTCTAAAACATATGAAACACTAGATATATACGCTTGTAACATGCTTTTTTAGCACAACATTTACTTGCTACTTAGACGAATGAAGGCTCATCGACGTGAGCTTGATGCCACTGAGTGGCGTGGAGGGGGGGGGGGGGAGCCAACGGGCGGGCGGGTGCAGTGCTCGCGGTGAGCGACACCCGCACTGGAGAATGCTACGGCGGGCGGGCGGGATGCGGTGCCTGTGGTGGGCGGGTGCGTTTACCGCGGCGAGTGTGACATCTTCAGCTGATTTCCATGGTACAGTTATTAGGTGTTGAGATGACACAGATGGGCCATCAGTTGCCATATCTTGCTCACCGGGTATGCAAAAGCGAAAAGTGGACAGACTTTATCATAGTAATCCACTTCTTGTCTCAATTCAGGTGGTAGATGTTTTGCACTATGAATAGAGATCAAGGCAAACGTACAGTTCTACGCTACTGTCAAACATAAGCCTATATATAGAGATGTAGCTAGCCTAGCTAGTAGCCTACACGTTCTCTTCTATATAAGCTAATAACAAAGCAACCGACACCATTACGCCATGGGGTCCACAACCGAGCAACACAGCACCGATCAGCAAAGCTTGCTCGACGCTCAGCTCGAGCTCTGGCACAGCACGTTTGCCTTCATCAAGTCCATGGCGTTCAAGTCCGCGCTGGAGCTCGGCATCGCCGACGCCATCCATGGCCATGGCGGCACTGCCACCCTCACCCAGATAGCCACCAAGGCCGCGCTGCACCCGTCCAAGACACCATACTTGCGCAGGCTCATGCGCGTCCTCACAGTCGCCGGCATCTTCAGCATCGCCAAGAACTCGTCTGACGACGACGGTGGTGACCACGTCTACGGCCTCACGCCAGCTTCTCGACTTCTTGTCGACTCATCACAGAACCTGGCTCCAACACTGAGCCTGATCCTCAACATCTTCGTGTCCCTGTTCCTTGATCTTGGCACGTGGTTCGAGCACGAGCTGCCGGCGACGGATCTGCCCCTGTTCGAGTTGTCCCATGGGAAGAACGTGTGGGATGTCGTCGGCCACGACCCGTCCATGACCCAGCTCTTCAACGCTGGCATGGTCGCGGACACCCACTTCCTCATGGACATCGCCATCAAGGAGTGCGGTGGCGTCTTCCACGGGATAAGCTCCCTGGTCGATGTCGGCGGGGGCCACGGTGCGGCGGCGCAGGCCATCTCAGTGGCGTTCCCTGACATAGAGTGCACCGTGCTGGATCTTGCACATGTTGTCGCCACCGCTCCCGCTTGCGCCGGGCTCACTTTCGTTGCTGGTGACATGTTTGAGGCCATTCCACCAGCGAATGCAGTCTTCCTCAAGGTATAGCTTCTACTTCTAGCTAGTTTCACATTTTGTTTGATATGGACATGCATTTCGTTTTGTTGCAACAGGTGAGGTGACTGCCATGATTAGTTCTTTTGTTATTGTATAGCTTATGTGGTAGGTTGAATATTCAATCATAATTCAGTCCAACAGTTTACACAGGACCTGGTCCTCAGGTGGAACTTTCATCATTAAATATGAAAAGTTTATGAGATGTGACTAATGCACAGTTTATGGGAAAAAAGTATGTTCATCAAGTAGTTTTCAATCTTAAGTGACATGATCTCTACAAACAGTACTAGAAACTGATAGTTCATACTTCATACGGAACATATATAGGAAGTATGGGAGGTACTCCCTCCATTCCAAATTATAAGTCATTCTAATTTTTTTAGAGTCAAATCATATCAAGTTTTTATAGACAAAATTACAAATATTTATGACATCAAATAAGTATACTATGAATATATAATTAATGAAGAATCTAACGATACTTATTTGGTATTATAAATATTATTACTTTATTATATAAATTTGGTCAAACTTGAGATGCTTTGACTCTCCAAGAAAGTTAGGATGACTTATAAATTTCGAATGAAGAGAGTAAGTACTAGTAGTCTAGTATCTCTGATTCAATGTTAAGGAACCACTAACCAGGAATAAAACTGCCTCTTGATTTCTTATTTCAGTGGATTATGCACGATTGGGGCGACTCTGAGTGCGTCACAATATTAAGAAACTGCAAGAAAGCTATACCACCACGAGATGCAGGCGGCAAGGTGATCATAATAGATACTGTGGTTGGTGCAGGGCCTCCAAATCTTAAGAATAGGGAGACACAGGTCATGTCTGATCTCTTCATTATGATTGTCAACGGCACTGAGAGAGATGAGCAAGAATGGAGGAATATCATCTTTGAAGCTGGTTTCAGCGACTACAAGATTATACCAGTTTTAGGTGTTCGATCAATCATCGAGCTATACCCCTGAAATCCGGTTTCCTCAGCCTCACCTGTCTGTTGAATGCTTTGATGTGTGGATCTGTGTTTTTTTTCTTTAACAACAGTGTGGATGTGTGTTTAATAAATTCGTATCTATATACTCACTAAAAGATGGTATAAATATGCATGTATGCAAGCGTTTGAACCATTATTGTGTCTCTAAACTCAAGGAGTTCATGATTCTGTTCAACTATCTAAGGAATAACAAGTGATCGGCAACCACATGTCATTATTTGAGTCTTGGGATCCTCACATGTAGGGATGAAAACGGAACAGAAATATTCCGAATTGACCGTTTTCGTTTTCTATATTATGAACCTTTTTTAACATGAAAAATTGTCAATTTCAATTGGTTTCACAACCATTTTCAACCATTTTTTGTACTCTTTAATTGCTAAATGTAGAAATATCCCGAACCGACCGTTTTCGTTTTTCTATATCGTAAGTCCGTTTCCGACCGTTTTCATCCTTACTCACATGCATGGGTCTTGTATAACACACTACTACAGAAACGATTTTTAGGGTCGGTTCAAAAGGTTTTTTAAAACAGATACTATGTCATCAATCGTAAAGATATGGCTTTTAAATTTACAGTGTCTGGCTTATAGCCGCTCCAGAAATGCATTTCTAGGGGGTGGTTTCATTAAATACATCCAGCCCCCTAAAAATCAGATTTCCAAAGGGGGGTGCTTAATAAGACAACCACTTCTTGACACAACCGACCCTAAAAATGGATTCACATGGGAAGTTGACCTAAGATAACCACCCCTGGAAATGTGTTTCTAGGGGCGGACTGCTTTAAAGGATCATCCCTGAAAATACATTTCCAGTGGTGGTTTGTTTAAAATGAACCATACCTAGAAATACTTTTTAATGTAACTCTTTTTTTAAAACATTTGATTTTCCAGTTCATCTTCTATTTTCCAGGTCATATTTTAGATGTCAACATATTCCCCCTCGGTTTTCAAATGAAGCATATGTGAGTTTAAATACAAATGATAGCCACAAAGACGTCAAGCTCATCAGCTATTTTTAGCCTATAAGAGCAATGTATACATTGACCATTTTTTTCTATGGGTGATATGTATATATCGGCTGTCATTCAAGTAGCTCTAGGCATCTTGCTTACTTTTCTTACAACAGCTGCATTGGAGATTGTGCCGTTGCATCTTGGTCAAACCCGAAGGGCATCATTTTGGTTGCAAGTATTTGGAGTATGGCTTGCTAATCTAGGCTTCATCATTATTTTTAGTAGCACCAATGTTCACTTTTTGCATATTGGATTGAGAATTTTCAATTTTATTGACCCACACCTCCATGGAGCCAATTGTAATAGATGCTTACTTGATGGCCTCAATGGGAGCAGCAGGAACCTCCTTTTTAGGCGCATAAACTTGCTTCGGAGGCGACCAAACATCTTTTTTATAGATAGTTTCATCAGATTGGCCCTTTGCTTGATGTATTTGTTCATAAGTCGGTCAAAAGTCTATTTTGACTTCACCACTTTGCTGGAAATCTTAATCTTATTGGTCCTCCAAGTTCTAACCTATGGATGCTTTAGCTTGAAGGTGCATGAGGGTCTTTGATCCTACTAAACAAGGTCGATTTGAGAAATCTCCTGGTGTTTTTTATTGTCCAGTACCTTGGACAACAATAGTAACATCTTGATTTTGCATGGCAATACTTTCTGGCAATAATGTTTTTCAATTCCTCCTTACATCAGCGGCATATAGATTCATCCCATGGGTCTGAATTGCTGATTTGCGAAGTATTTGCACATGCATTAGCTTGCTAACTTCTTAACAGTGTTTTAGGAGGGTTTGGCAACACCGTATAATGATCAAAAGAGATGTACGACGCTGTTGTATTGCTATCGGCTTGTGTGGTGGAAACCGATGGTTGCGTGAAGGTGACCATCGGTGAAGTAGTAGTAATCCCCTAAATTGGTCTTATCGGTTGCAGTCGCCAAATTGGCAAATTTGGATTGGTTAGCCGATGCATAGCTCATCTGTCTCTCGAAAAATCCGAACAACATCCTATTTTGAGGTTGGCTAGCAACTAGTGCCAATCCACTAATAGATGCATCAATATTTCTTTTCCTCCCTTTTATTATGGCTATCCGTAAATTTGCTAAGATTTTGTAGCACTTGCATTGGACTTCAACAAATATAGTATGTTTAACAAGCATCTTAGCGAATTCATGTGTCATACTAGACCCAGGAGATGTTGATCAGTTTTTACCTTAGATGAAGATGTACCATCAAGGGGATCGAAATTGATGTCTTTGATCTTCTTGATAGCTTCCCGCCGATACACCTCGAAACAAGCTAGGGCAATAGGACATACCTCAGATTGGCAACATCTTAGGCCTTCACCCTGTCCTCCAACATCATGCGAATCTCTTAAAGAAGTTGATCAGCTGAAGGCTTGATGATGTCCTTGGAATTGTACTGTAGGAACATCCTTTTAACTGTCATACACTTTCGTCGTAAATTGATTTGCTCTGGTCCCAATCAAGTCACCAAAAAGTGTGTTGACGCTAAATCCGCTCACACACCAGCAAGGGCATGATCGCCTAGGCCGCGCTGACTGAGATACGCAGCGGAGGGAGGTACAAACTGCGAGGTCGACTAGCAAGTCGGCGAGGCCACACTCATTCTTCGCTTGATTGAAAGACCCACGAACACCTCCAGGAACACCCATTGGGGAGGAGCACAATAGGAGAGTCCTAGGATCAGTAAGGCCACCTAGAATGTTGGCAACTCTCATCAAGAGACGTTGTGAACAACAAGGTGGTTGGAAGAGGTTTGACCTAGAAGAAAAAGTGAAAAATATAATAGATTGATTATGACTGATTGGATAGATGGATCACTTAATCGACCATGATTCTCTCGTATAAATAGATGGGTGATCTTATCCGGTAAAACCTATTCCATGCGCAATTTATAAGTTTCACAATAGATCAAAATGAGTTCCAACAGGAACATCTTGATTTGACCTCGGACTGCTAAAACTGGCTCAGGCCGGTTCCAAAACAAGCGAGCCAGTTTTTCCTGGATGTTTGAAAAAGTATCCAAATTTAACTCTTTTTTATGGCATTTGATTTTCGAGTCCAAATTTCCATTCTCTCCTAGTCTTATTTTTGCTGTCAACACATCGACAAGAGGCATGCATAGAACAAGAACATCAATGATGCGGCAAAAAGGTACTAGTACGACCAAAACCGTCTTCAATCAATCTTTTTTTATCTACATTTTATTTGAGTTCAGATACAAATTGGGAACTTGTGCATCATCCAAGCATCTAGGAGCTAAGAATGTTCAGAAGAGCAACCCTGCTATGAATCAACCTCCTGAACAGAATACCCACACCATCTCCAAGGTCTCCCATGCTGCGCTCAAGCGCCCGCAACTGCCGCTCCTCGCACACAACCTTTCTTTTCTGGAACCTCTTGGACACAAGGGACCATTTGCTCGCGTTTGGACTGCCAATTTGCCCCGGCAAGAGCCGCGACACGGATTCAAGCAGATAGACAGCCGTCTCTCTGGCCTCTGCCATTAGTCTGACCACTCTGCAAGCTTCAGCAGCAGCTTTGCTGGTCGTCTTCTTCAGAGGCTTGTGTGGCTTCTTCGCCAGACGGACGAACGACTCGATTTTGAGCTGGACAGCTGCGTCATCTCCTCTCCTGAGCACCAGGCGCAGCTCCTGGACGCTCGTCTTGAGCTCCGCCAAGCTCTCTTGCATGGCGCTGCAGAGATCGATCAGCGCAAGAGACCTGTCCAGTTCTTCCTCCGCCATCTTTTTTTGCTGCGTCAAGGCTTGGTTGCTGGGCAAGCACAGCATCTCCTCGACGCAGCTGTAGAGGTCGCCAAGCCTCCTCAGACCATCGCACGTGGTGTCAATGGTTGCCGAAGGCGACGAGATGCCAGATTTCAGTGTCTGCAGCTCTTGCTCCACGTTCGATTCAGTGGAGTGAGGCAAAGAAGGCAGACTTGTAGACCTTTGATGGCACGCCATTTTTTGTGAGGGATGATGTGATGATCTATATGCTTCTGTTTTTCTGTGTGGAATGGAAGAGAAAGGAAAGAGATCTCTGTATTGTTTGTGCTCAGCCTTGTGATGCACTCTATTTATAGTCAGGAATTGGCAAGTCACCTCAGC